>JAQQZZ010136245.1:0-13444 GCA_030265115.1 Mopalia vespertina | reverse complement strand
TCTAGATATTACTCACAATTGGTTTTTGCTTGAGTAAATCCGAAAGCCTGGTTCTGGCATATATATATTTTGAATAATTAAAGAGAGAAAAATTTGCTTGCCTCCACCGGGAATCGAACCCGGGACCATAATTCGGTTATTGAAACAGCAAATAGTCCATGACTTTCTATACAGTTTAGGTCATGTATGTATGGAGAAGGCAAACAATTCTTTATCTCTTCATTTATACAATATATATATATATCTAAAAAGTAATCACACTGGTACAGGGATGTAGATTAATTAAAATCGATGAATTATATCATGTTCTAGAGAAACTCACAGATACCAGTTTCTAAATAGATCTTAATCTCGACTTGTTATGAGTAACTTACAGACAAATATGAAAATGTACACGTATGCATCATATTTGTTCAATGATAGGTTTGTCCAGTTCCAGACAGATATGAGTGATATGATACACCAGGGAGTTTCGTCGCAACCAGTTAATCGTTTAGAGTATTGCCTTGGGTAGACATGTGCTTGAAAGAGAAGGTTTCAGACACATATGCATATACAACACGGTGGATATAAAGACCATTTCTACTCATAATATTCATCGCAGCTATTATAGAATGGTAATTAAGCCTTCCATATTAAACCATCAATTTAATTAACAAATTTCAAACGAATGCCCTCTGTGTGTCCAGGGAAGTTAGTACTAATTTTGGAGGACATGATATACAATGTGGCCATTGTGGCTCCTGAACGGAGTGGGATGAGTTCTGAACAGTTATGTAATTTCTACAAGATGATTTATTTTAAAAATCCACGATTTTGTCCAGAGTTGTCAATGGGCTCTTATTTCATCCCACCTCTTGAATTCGCCTGGTCCTTTTCTGGTTGTGTTTGTTTTTTGCAATAATATACTATATACTATATACTATATACTATATACTATATACTATATACTTAATATTACGAATCCCGATGGATGCAAGTAAATTTTTCTCTCTTCATTTATTCAATATACTAAATATTATATACTCATACTAAAAGTGTGAGTAATCCTGTCTAATCTTTTTTTAAAAAACTGAAATCACGAGTGCATTTTCTAACAAATGTAATTATCACAGTGTACAGTGGCTTGCAGTCTAACACGTTTACATATCTTGTCATTTAAGAATACGAAGGGTAGTCTATCATAGTCCGTAAATATGGACTGGGTTATGGTGCTAATGCCTTCAAGTGACAGAGGGATATCCGATGTGTGATACCAAAGAGAAAGTAATCGAAAACATGGTCCGGAGATCAGGACGAGGTTCATGTTTTTCGGGGGACAGAAGGAGGCCATGTCGCTAAGTGTCAAAGATCTACGGTTGAGATACCGCTGATCAAAGACTGACTTATATATAACGTCATGTTCAATGGTATTTCTTTTATATGTTTTGCACTCCACATCAACACAGTTCTAAAACGTGTAGTCTCTTGCTCTTTTGGAAAAATATATTTCCTCCAGTGCCAAACAAAGAAGACTTGACTCCGACTCAATCACTTGTATATAAAATTAATTTCAAATATTGTTTGAAAAGCATTTTCCTTCCACAATTCCGATTATAACTTTAAACTTGATGATATACATGTATGGTTTGAAGTACTATCCGAAAAATTCAAGCTTTGCTCACAACATCGTCGTATTGGTCTAACTGAGTCAAACTGCGACAAAAGTTCACTTAAATAGTCAGTAGGCACAGCTAGTAAATAACTCCAGACATTGGCCTCTTAGTTGCAGGTCAACGAAACATCCCAAACTAGTCCAATAAAAGCTAGCAATCAATAGCGGATTGATTCAATACGAGGTCTATAAATACCCCATATATCATCCTAGGAGTCATCCGTGGAGGATGTATGTTATATCTGTGTCTAATTCTTACCGATTGACTTTGGCCAATCTCTTGATTCAATAAAAACATTGACGTTTGAAGCTCAGGGGATCAATGACTGTCAGATGAGATCAGGCTTCACGGCCATTGGCCAATTTACCCGCTGAAGATTGATACTCGGTGGCAGGGATTTCGTCATGCGGGGTATATGATATGGTTTCATAAAATGAATGCTCGGCGAAGAGCAATAGACATCGTTACACTCGATCCTCTATAATTCTGTATCTTGTCAGTGTGCAATTAAGGAGTTCTTCATCAAATAACGCGTTTTACGAGAACATAATTGAGGTTAACTATATTGTGGAACAGCAGACCATTTAGAAGGCCCATTAGTTGAGACGTTCCGACCAACCTCATTTAAAACTGCTGGGTAGGGGATTAATATTTCATGGTAAACGGTTCCAAGTAATGGCTTAGCGCTAATACAAGTTAAAAGTGTCCTTCCCTAAAAACAATTTGAACTTAAATAATATGTAATATTATGGCTGGTTTTCTTCCATACACAGCACAGAAATGATCCCAATAGTAATCAATACAAGAACGTCAAGACGTGTTGAACAAAAGGACATCAGAGGAACAGCAAAGCGTCACATCCCATCCCATTAAGCTACTTAAGACAAAGGCAAAATAAGCATGGGTTCAAATTAGGATTGTGGAAACGTGCTGATAAAGACATTCTTTTCTTTAATCAGGGAATTGGGAACCGTGGGGAAATCTGACGAGACTATTCCGGACCATGTTCAAATGAAAGGGATTAATCGTACTGGAATCGACGAGCTGCTGTTAAAGAGAAGATCGTGTTCACCGGGGTTTTAAACCATGCAATAACAGATAAAACAAGTCTAGAACAAGAGGGTAAAGTAATCCCCACGATCCTTTTAAAAGAGCACATATCAGTGAAGGACTTGAAGAGCATATTTTGTATATAGCATCTGTAAGCATAGAATCACTCAATAGGGGCTTCGCCATAAGCATAACTCAGGGTTCAGATAGATCACCACAAAAGACATTAAGAGACTATGTCTACAGCATGGTCTTTTATAAGGGCATGTTTTGAATAGAGCACTCCTTAGCAGGGATTCGAACCAAAGGGGCTTCTCAATAAGCATAACTCTGGATTCAGATAGGTTTGCAGATTTACTAGAAAAGACTTAAGAGGACTATGTACAGCATGGACGAATACTCCATAAAATGTTTGCATATAACCTAGTAAACCGTGCGGCTAAAGAGTAAGTTTTAAAACAAAAACCTATAAAGTTTCTCCAACGAAGACTTGGCAGCATATTATATATATATAAACATTAAACCAAAGAGATATTGAAATACCTATCAACGTTCGAAAGAGAAGCTATAAGTAAAGAATCAAGTGAACCTTTAAACAGATATTTACAATTTCAGAACAGAATTTAAGAATTCGGTTAGTATAAGGATCAGGAGTAAGACGAAGAAAGAATCTCCGCTGCACATATGTTTATAGGCGCAGGTACAACATACGCGAACTGTGAAACTGTGTTGTTGTTCCTATTAAAACTGTTAAACGTATTAATTAATCACGACTGGTAGGCAAATGAACATAAGACTGTGACAGGATGGAGTATGGTTTCTGTGTGGTTTGTTTGTTCGATTTGGGTTTAATGTCGTGCTCAAGGGTATTTCACTTATATGACGACGGCTTGTCAATTTCTCACTGCTCCTTGCTTAAATATGATAGAAAACCGACTCCCTCATATACCTGATGGTCGACGGGCGGACTCTGGACGGTACATCGAAGTAGGATTAGTAAGCAGATATGCTAACCACTAAGCCACGGTCACGGGATTACTTCTGTTTGGACATTCACATAAAACAACATGTTGGATATCTTGACTCACTCTATCACAATAATGGAAACCATCATCACTTGAAATAACATTAAGTGGTCTCAACGACATTAAGCAAACATACATAAAGCATATAAACCTGGGGTTGAAAGACAATTTCTTAAAACACCAACAAAGAACGTTGAATAGTTTTGCTTTAAAATTCAACCTTTTCCAGTTGAAATTAAATTTGCTTTAAAACTGTGATTATTGAATATTATGGGTCCAAATTGAATATTGTATTCAATCTGCGGATAGCTTTATTAACGGGCTGTACATTTGTCTTCTATCAGCCCATGAAATGCGTAAAGACCATAAACTAGATGTTTATTTTTGTCTGTGTCCTTAAACTAAAAAGTAGGGCATGCTTGTATCGGTATCCAGTCAGTGTTTGGAGATGTTTCAAGGAGAGATACGGAATCAATATCAAAGCACAAGTCCTCTTAATGAGAACAGCAATTGATCACATGTTATATCCGCTTAACAGTCTATAAGAGAGAGAGAGGCTGGGGACTGGAGTTTGCTAACAAGGAGTGCCAGTGGCTTTCATTTCAGATGCGATAATTTGATCCCTGGTTAAAGGATGTTAAAGAAAGGATGGGGGATGTAATTAATTTCCAGATTCTTCTGTACTCCCTGACGATGTTTCGATGACACCCGGTAGCGTCCTTCAAGCTAATCGCTCTGGTATCGATGTCCATCATCAGCTCCAGTTGGTTTTCTACGGAATCGACTTCCATAGTACTTTCCTTAACGATATCGAATTTTCATACAAGTATTCATAATAAAAAAATAAGTTGTACATAATAATTGAATAAGTACGTGGCCACAGGAAATTTGTGTTTGTTCAATGCACATATAACGTTTGCAAAAATAGAATTTGTGGTCGTATATCTCAAAGCTATACCAGGAAAATAACACAAACCTATTTTATGAGGACTAAGGTAGGTAACACAGAAACGCCATGCCCTACTAAGATAACAAAGAAAGATCGCCGACCTATGACTGATGCCTAGAGAAACGCAACCCGCTGCAGTAGCCTTAACACCCCTTGGATTCATCAGTTTGAAACAATCAACACAGCTCCAAGTGGTATATATACTAAAATGGAAAGGTCTACTTTTATACGAGGGGTGCCATGTTAAATCGTAAATGGGTTCCATCCATCAACAGCTCCTGGTAAATTAGCTTCATCCAACGAGCAGTTATTTTTTCTCCGGCACGGGAGATAACCCAAAACAAACACTTTACAAACAGTGATTGACGACCACACGATATAACCTATCAGTTTATATCATTGGCTTGAGTGGAACTGACGAGCGCGTGTCACCATGGATATATATCCAAGGGCTTTTAGCAAATATATCACCTGAGACGGTGAAGATATGGCAACTCAGCGAGACCGTTACGGTACTGTTCACATCTGTTTACATCCTTTGACGTTTGAGTCACGCCATACTTGTTGCTGTAATCAACGTAAATTTATAATATATAACTAGCCTACTGGAGGAAACGGACCTGGACAAGAAAATAAACTAACTGAAAACTTACAACCCCACCCACTGGCTTACTCAAATCGAGTAAAGTATTTTCCCTTTTCTAAAGCCTTCGGTGGAGATCATTGCCGAACGGTTGAACTATATTTGTACTCGAGATAGATATAAAGAACTTTTTAAAAAAAAATCCATTCTCACGATTTCGAGAAAAACTGCATTTTGTAGCTGGGCTCTTATCGGATTTTGCATTGAATTCCCGGAATAACCTACCTAATTTAAGGGGATTTAAATCGTTCTATAAAAAACCGAATACATAGGGCAAGAACCTATATTCTTGGTTGTTTCAAATAGGTCAAACTTAAATTTTTTGTACTTTATTGTGCTTTGGAAAAGAGCTCTTCGTATATACTTGGACATTGGACTTCGGAATGAGCTTTGACAATCGCTTTGCCATTAGCATGCACATCGACAGTGATTGTTGCTACACCCGAAAAAAAGAATTGAGAATCGCCATCATCGTGACGATCATCGAGCAATGCGTCATCGCCGTGTTACCACCACTAGGGCTCTTGCTGGTCGCTGTATTATCAATATCGGCGTCGTGGCTGTATATTTCAATCTATACCATACTATATTTAGGCATACTCTGAAGAGATAATAATTTCCCAACAGAAAAAAAAATCCCATCATGTTAGGATTTTATTAATGTGGCTATTTAGTGGAGTACATCGCCGTTATATAAGTGAAATACGTTTAAACAGGACGTAAAGCAGTCGATCAAACTGGCTGTCTGGTAATATATCAATCAACCATGTAACTGACAGAGAGACAATTTGTAGAGAGAGTTAATTTGTAGGACTACAATCATAGAGTTTTGATCAATCCACAGAACATAGATGATAAACCTGCCAGACGGTTCAGCAAAACTTCAGGAATGCATGCGATGGATTCATGAACGATGTTGTTGATTGGAGAACACAGGAGACTTTCTCTTATATGCCGACATTCCATTTCCGGTGTTTGACTTAAAAATCGAGAGGAAACTAACCTAACATTCTCAGGATGGGCAGTATACTGGTTAATGAATGCAATCCTGATTAACATCAACAGATTGACTCTGAACAGACATCCGGATCAATGGAAAATCCGTGATAAATAGAACTGTTTATTTGGATTGACATAATTTCAGCACCAAGTTAAGACACGAGGGCCGGGTCCCCGAAACTAAGATTGGTCGCTAATACATGTAGCAGATCAAGGCAATAATCGCAAACTAAAGATAAGCATTCAACATGGAGTGACGTCATATAACCAAGGATTGAAACTGATCGTGATTTCAACAACTCACTCCGCAAAGACAGTAGCAGTGGGTAATATTTTCGCTGGTCTTTTATATATATAAAATATGCTCCAGTCCACAGGGGCTCGGTACCATAGAGGCCGTCTATGTAGACAGAGATAAGAGCTGTCTACATAGACGGCCTCTGTGGTACCGAGCCCCTGTGCTCCAGTCCGGGTATTTCTATGAGCAATGTCTCAATGCATTAACCAGTAATAGATCAATTTCAATTCATTTTTTCAATACTATTTTATACTTAGCTATCGTCAATTGACAAACACTGAAATAGTGCTTGATTTTATCTTGGCAGCATCTGAAATTAAGCTTTACTTCAAAATATGTACAATTATACAAAACAAATTGTTGCTATGTGAAATTTCAACACATCCTAAACAATCGTTGGAGAGAATAGTGGATATGTTATACTCAAGAGTCGAATCGATGAAGTTCATCTCTCAAAGACTAAAGACCGATTAAAGTCCTCATCCGTCGTAAATATTACTTTATTTTTCGTAATAAGAGGTTGGCATTTTCGCTTTTTGGTGTTGGGGTAGAGCTGTACAGAAAAAATAAACTCAAAGCCTTTAAAAGAATTAGAGTGAGATCAACTGAAGCGATTAATGTTTGAAGTTGAGTGTAACTATACTCAGTCAAAAAAGAAACTTCACTGTCCTATATTTCTAAATATTTTCTTGAAACTTAATACATTAAGTATTATTAGAACAGGTTACATTATGAACATGATTTTTATGGTACACCGTCCTTAATGGGTACAAAATGGAATTTAATCATTATTTAAAACCACTTTTCTTGTATGTCCAACTTATCGACATCCAAACGAGTGTGAAGTTTCTTTTTTGACTGAGTTTACTTTAATAAGATCACTACATGCTTCAACCAGACCTCTGTATGCTTCAGGAATGTAACAGTGTCAAAAAGAAAGTTTAATGTAACACGACGCTATGTTAATTTATTCCAACAGAAACTCAACTATATTATAAATAGGTTTTTCAAGTCAAGGAAGTGTAAACACACAAGTTAAACCATACAGAAGTATTAAATTCAAACAACATGGCCAGATATGTTTATGACACAAAATATATACACTTACACTTGACATATTTATTGTGAACTATCTCTCTATATAATATTTTTAAAACATACATATTAAACTTATGTACATTATAACATAGTGGTGAATAAATTGAATTGTATTAAATTAAATCAAAACCACATGGCTAAGTCCGTTTATAGCATAAAATATATACCATTATAATTTCTTATTTATCTACCCTCCAGCCACACCGCCCCACAATTAACCCAACCTCCAACGTACCCACCCCGAATCCCCATCCCAACCCTCCTTTTAGGGCTGTTTTTTTATTGGTTCCACAAAAGAGGTTACAAAAATATATAAGTAATTTTGGTTATTCAATCATGGTATTATATTGATATAAATGTTAATTTCTTGCGTCATGTAAACGATTATAACAGACTTTTAAACGTGCACGTTACCAATATCGGAAGAATATTAACATCAGTCAAGATATATTCCGCTAAATATGGATAAAATTGAGCCAACAGATTAAATAAAGAAATTAATTTAAAGCCAGGCACAAGGCTGATTTAGAAGTATTATACCCTATAAGGGTATAAGCATGAAGTAAATACTATAACGTAACGTTCCGGTTTGAAATGGTTATGACAGAACCGAATGCACGTGGAGCCATGCAGCGACAAAGCTGTTCAGATTTGACAGCTCCCCCAAAGACCCTAGTAGTTATGCACAGCTTACATACTTATTTAATTACAGCTGAGTTTAAACTAAACAGAACAACAGGCGGCGTTTAAGGACTTTCGGCGTAAGTAACCGACAACACCCGGTATCGCTTTAGAGTGTCACATTGTAAAATGAACACAATGGCGGTGGTGAGCCATAACATAAAGAGTTTAGTTCTGAGTTATCATAATGGATGGCATTAGGCGCTACGATAAAAAAAAAACAATTAGTTTGCTAAAAAGAGAAATAGTCAGTTTGTAACGTCTTTCTTTAGGTTTAATTTATTGTTGTCGTTCTTTCCATTACCGTACATGCCTCAGCGTGCAAATTGTCATTAAGAAAAGTCTGTTCAAAGAAAATATCTCAAAATAAGGAAAATGCTGTAAAGCAGTTGCTTGCTTTTAATGATAAGTACACTGTGTAGTACAATTTCTCATTTCATTCTAAGCGCGTGGTATCTTCCTATGTTTGTGTTTTTTTAAATGTTTTTTCGGTCCGTTTTTTATAATCTGTCAAAATAACTATTTTAACAAAGCAAAAAAGAAAAAACCTAAAAACCTCACACCCGTACACTAAAAACTTAGCTAGAGTCACTATAACGGATAGTTTCTCATTATCCGAGGTATCTGCTTAATGTTTGTGTTTTTATGGTTGTTCCAGTCTTCCAGTTTTGAATCTGTCAAACTAACTATTTTAACAAAGCAAAAACAAAATATCCCAAAAACGCAAACCATGCAGTATCTTAAAAACTTTACTAGAGTCACAGAGTCTCCTTTTAATTCCAATCGCAATATTTCTGTACAAGGCACATGTTTCTACGCTTGCTCAGAACAATTTTCCCACAGCAGTGTATATAACAATAAGTAAGGAGACCACACTTGTAGTACATATCAACACACGGTACGAGTTTGCTGGGCAATAAATTATAGCCCAACAATGCGTTGAGCATTGCATAATACAAGTTATGTATGTGGAAACACGTATTCCTGTTTGCTGAACTAAATTACACATATTGTGCATCAAAATAGATGGTATGTAAAACGACACCCCATTTGATTTCAACAACAAAGGGGTAATGTATTTCAAACCTACATAAATGTTCGCAACAAGACTCTGTAAACTTCAGTATTCATTTATGGAATTATTGACAATGCCCATAAAAAAACCCATATGTTTGCTGCAATCCTTCTTTTCGCAAAATACTCAAACAATCGTCGGAATTCAAGACCATACTATGAGTCTATGAATAACAAAAAAAAGCATGCGTGTAAATCTAAAACACATATTGACGATGATGAAAATTTAAATAAAAGTGTAATAAGATGGGCTTGATAACATCACCCTGTGGTATACCAAATCATCGATAAATTATGTGAAACGAAATATGCGTGGCTTGATACTAAAACTGGATTTTTTATCACGCCCTAGGCAATCTTAACCTAGTTAGAATCTATTGATAATACGTAATAGATGAAACGAGTAGGTGGTATTTCCCAATATTTAAACGTTAAAATGATAGACTCAGAATGTCAAAAATGGGGTGTTGCAGACGGACCGCTGATGCCAACAAGGTCGAGATTTGTGGCCTATCATCAACGCTACAATGTATTAGTGTGTGTGACGTCATTTTAAAGCGCCGTTAATAATACGAATGTTGTGACTACGTAGAACTCTCTATCGAGACATAGAATTACCTCCTTTGATTACACTTCCAAAGTCTCATTAAAAACTAAATGACGATTGGAATCTTCAAATCCCAAATAACCTTTACGTAATGATGACTATCAAATTCCGGGTCGTAACAACTTTGATTAATTGATCAGTGCAGGCTTTTTTATATAAGACTATGGAAGTAGGAGGGTATCTCTGAGCACTAGCAGCTTCTATTGTATTAACTAACAGATACAATCTATCCATAAACTTTTCCTCTAGAGCAGGGTCTTGTCTAACCTTATGTAAGGTATATCAAGTTACCATTCAGGCCAGACTCTAAACTGACCAAGGTGACAAAACAAAGAACTATGTGGTATTTTTATCTTACTGCCTGCTGTTAATCGGAGATTTATCTACTGGTGAGATAACTTAATTAGTGTAGGGAACCTAATGTAGTCAACCGTTACGTCAACGAAACATTAACTCCAAAGTATTTTCACAACAAACCATATCATTAAGTTCGGAGGCACATAACAAGTCCCAGATGCAATTTTAGAAAAATACAAACAGCAAGGGTACCAAAAGCACACCTTGCGGTACACCGAAAACGTCATAAAATCTATACAGCTAAACCGGGTCTATTATAATGTTCGCTAATTATATCGAATCTTAGGCTAAATTTATTATATAATGGTACCGCAAAAATCCAGGATGTCCTTGGGTGATACACTCACACCAAAATATGCTAGTAAGAAGAACAACACGATAAAAGGAGTGTCACGACATGTGGTTTGCCAACGTCTTATGCAGGCCGATTGGGTTGATTGATTGATTTGTGTTTTGCGTCGTGCGTAAGGGTATTTCACTTATATGACCGCGATTGGCTATGAAACTATTAAAAGTAATTATCGATTACATAACGCCATATATATAAGACATACTCCTTATCAGACATTAGTGATCCATTCTACTATTTGAAACTAATCGTCCTTTTAACAAATGTATGGATATGAGACACTCATTCTTACTTCAATCAGTTTTTTTATCGTATTTTATGTGTAGTTGGTTTTCGATATTTGTTTGTTTGGGGGTGATAAACTTATGGTTGTTTCGCCACTCTCATTATGCCGTGAAAGCCAAATGGACAATTAAACGCTCTTGCAACCAAAGGCAACACTCAATTTCACGATATAACGCAATTAGAAAACACCTTTGTTAAATAACATGCTATGTACGCCCCCCCCCCCCTTCCCCCCCTGTCCTGTGCTGTTATGTAAGCCATTACATTTCACTGCATATAAATATTGTACCCACTACCAAGAATTGCCATATATATGGATTAAATAACTATCCGAAGGCTTGTTATGGTAAAGTACAACATGTAAAAAGTGATCTTTGTCGCGTTATTTTTGCTTAGTATATAGTAATAAGAGTACTAAAGCACCACAAACAAATGGAGGCCCAGCTCTTTGAACATCGTTACAATTTGAACACCCGGGGGGCCAAACCTATGACTGCTTTCTTATTTAGAAATCCAAACGTAAACTTTTTAACTGGTTAATAAACTTACGTAACTGCACAAAGAAGTCGGTGTTTATCCCTATCGAGACGCTCTTGGTTAAAAGCTACTCTAACAAGTTGTTGTCTCCGGAGTGTTCAAATCTCCACCATTATCTAACTTTACGTAAGACGGCCTATCGGGTTACCGTATCTAGAAGATAACAGATAGTTTAATTGAATATCTAACCTGCTGATAAAGAGAATGGTGATATCAATAGACGGGGGGCAAGTCATTATAGAGACCAGGATGGACTCCATCGACTACAATTTCTGTTTTAAATCAAAATCTGACAGAAATGATTTAACATGTTTATAGAACCTTTTTCCTAGGATTTTGTCTTTTCTGGGGTACTTGAAGGAAATAATTCCTATAAATTTCATTAATTTTACTTTAGAGTTGACTTTTTAAGAGTATGTTAAAGGTAGTCAGAACTAACTTTGTGGAATTGGCTCCGAACACAAGAAAAACCCATCTAAGCTTCTTATACAATTTAAATTAGGAGCATGTAAAGGTAATAGATGTTCTTGTGGTGAGGAACAAGTTCCCCACATGTGTACGCATGTATTGAGTGATTTAGAAACAGCCACTCCGATACAGAGGAGGCCAACGGCATGGCGACCACCAAGAACTTAAGTTTTATAGACATTCTGTCCTAAATGTCTATAGTTTATCATATACCGGCCTGATGCATCATACAAGGAAAGCATCCACCGGTTGGACAGATTAACCTGTTATTTCAAGCATCAGGACTTATTTGTTGAAGCAGAGACGTAGAGATTATTATTTTACTGAAAGCAAACATTTTAGTCGCCTGCCCATCTCAGTGACGAAAATGTCTTAAATAAACCTATTAGCAGTCAACTAAAGAGTTTAAAAGGCTTTGAAGCGCCGCTTAGCTTGGCAATAAAAGCCATTTAATATGAGGCCAAACCCACAGGTTTTAATATTAAAATCAATTAACTGTGACCTTATAACAAATTAACCCACTGCTTAAATCAAGCTGTCCACGAACGTCGAATTAATTAACTCTCATCTTTGTTAAGTTAGAACTATATGTTCAATGTTGACCGTTTTTCTTTGATTGAGCATAAATGCATTTTGGCAAAAAGCAACAACAACGCATCGCCTGTTGAGTAACTAGTCTTAGCCGGTTTTATCCTACAACATGAATTAAGTCTTGATAATAGATTGACTGGAACATTGTGGGTCTGATACTCAAGTGAAGTCAAGCATCCTTAACAAGCCAAATACTTTCTATTATCCCTTTGGTTACTGTAACGGTCAACATATCTAAAGTTATGATTTTATCAAGTCCGGTTCCGTTTTTTATATAACCGGTTTTGTATTTCTGCATTTTGCATTAACCTTTGCTTTCGCTGCATCACGTTGTCAAAGAGCAGTCGAACTCAGTCAGCTAACTTGTAAACCTTATGTGTTAAAGACGTCAACAAAGTCGGTAAGAAGTTTAATTTGAACATGATATTGTCTACAATTGTTGTCAAGTCACTAAGTCGATAATTGCAAGGTATTTTGATCTAAATTTGAGATATCACTGATAGAAATACATCATCGTTCACATCGCCGTTAGCGCTGTGTTGTTTATAAGTATGATGCAACATATTGAAGCGCCGATCACAATACTATAAGGCCTAGGTTGTTTTTATTTACATTTTAATACATGTATCTAAAGTAAATTAACCTTGTATTTCCTAGTTCACCTCATGTTGCTAATGGATAAATTAGGATAATGAGCCAGGACTCTTCTGTAATATGTTTATGAGTAGGAATTGTATATGTCGTTACAAATAATGTATCGCCACTCCAACTACGTACC
>JAQQZZ010136234.1:0-13445 GCA_030265115.1 Mopalia vespertina | reverse complement strand
TGATACATGCCGGCATTCGATTCGGACGAATACGACGTTAATTTTACCCGGACGAAGTTCGCCGTTAAATTCGGTAATTGGAAAATTACATCATAAAAAATATTTTACAGATCAGTAAAAAAGCACCAGATGATCGAAAAATGCATTGCTGAAATTTAACTAAGATAATGAGTAGGTGATTGTAGCTTCAACCACTAAGTTGAGCTGTGTAACTATTTCATGGCCTGATATGGACTGCACTGACAACAAACAAATACAAGACAGGACAATCACAAGACACAATGCAAAGACATTTGAGAACTTCAGGACAACAGGAAGCTTCATCCCCACCATAATCACAGAGAGGTATATGTTTGACTTACCTGTAGGCACTATCATCCATGAGCACAGACCTGTCTATTTTATGAGGATCTGTAAATCTAGAAACTACCTCCTCTAAGCTCTCCGCCCAGGTATGAAGATTACCTGTACCAAATAGAGCTAAGCCTCCTCCACCTGGTCAACATAAATGATCACCTCTTATTATATGTATTTTTAATCATATACACTTGTAATTGTTTGTTTGTTTATTTGATTGATTGGGGTTTAACGCCATACTTAAAAATATCTCAATCATCTGATGGTATGCCAGCCCAATGGGTAACCATGGGAATATGTGAAACCCCCCCTAAAGCCACTGGCAACAAAAAAAGACAGGACAAATACAGGACAATCACAGGCCTAAACTGAAACATATAGGCTTTCTGTCGCCCCTTAGCCAAGAGACTAACATGGCAACAGACAGCTACATGTACCTTCAACCACCCAAATGCAGAAATTAATCCGGTTGACTAGATATAAATGTGCACGGATATTTGTATACATTTAATAATGTGCAGATATATATTCATTTATCTCACCTTTCAAAGGCTGACATGCTTAAGTTACAGTGTTGTTCAACATAATGCTAGATAAGTTTTAACTAAACTCTAATGTTCAAGCAAAAGCGTCATGCAAGGAAACCTTGTTTTATTAACAAGCATCACACATGAAAGTGATATTTAAAGCCTTATCTCTCAGCAGACATCAGTAGAGAGTGGCCCGTCACAGGCATATGGGTGAAGGTAACTATCCTCAATGTCCCTCCTGGAAACAGGACAATCAATCACAACTCAAAAGAAAGAAAATAAAAAGCCACGTTGCTAAACAGATCGGATATGTGTGAGCTTACATGTACCTCTAAGAGCTCATGGGCAACAACCGGCTTACCACAACTAGTAATACCGTCTGTGAGCCAGAGATTAACAGATAATGAAATGTACATGGTTGCTATTATTGTTGTTACCATCTTGCAGACCATGAACCTATTGCAGTACATTTCCTTGCTGTGTATTAACACAATTTACACACATATCAAACCCTGATATGCAGTCGTCTTGGAAAAATAATATCCTTATCTTAACTTCTCTGTTACTTAAAATTTCAAGATAAATCTACTGTTGCTTTCATTTTGTTAAAAATTTAAAGACAGAATACATACCTAATGCTGTATGTCCCTTGGTATGTTTGAGGATTTCACTATGTGTTTTGGGTATGGTGCCCTCTGGAGGATGATAACGAGTGAATGACATGAAGCAGTACCACTTACACCTGTCTTTATGGGGGAATTTTGAGGAAGTCATCAGCTCCCTGCCGAAGTAAGACCACAAATCATTGCCAGACATTTTATAAGCTTCTTCTAGTTTCAGTTTACTCTTAAAAAGGTGGCACACCGGGTTACCTACTGAGTCTAATTCTAAATGGAATGTATTGCGATCAAATCCGTGTTCACGCATTTTCTCGGAGGTAAAACACTGAATCAACTGAGCTCCCAAAGAGACTCTCTTCCTGGCACTATCTGGTGAACAGTCTTCATTGTCAGGGCCTTGAAAATGGCCATTATCGTCAGAACAAACAATGTAAACGGGGCGGACAAAATAGGCTGCCTTGTGGTTTTCAAAAAGTAAGGTTATGGTGGTTTCTTCCCGTCCAAATCTTAACTTTATCTTGTTCGGACCGCGCTTTACTCTCACAAGAGCTTTGAAGCAGCCCTCGATGACAGGCCAGCTGATTTTTTTACAAGCTGCAGCAGAAAAACTGTCATTCCAAACTTCTATCTCTTCATCCCTCTGTGAGAAATTGTCAACGTCACCTATCAGTAAAGGTAAGTGACATTTGGCAACATCTCCACTATTGTAGTTATAAATGGTAATTCCCATCGTGAGACCTTCGTCATCTCATCATTTCATCCTGAAACAGAAAACATCGTTCTTAATAATGAAATGATTTACATACTGCATAAAGTCAAGATTACTTAAAGTTTTTTTTTTCTTGACTATGGTTTCAAATCATGTGTGTATCCACAATGGACAAAGAAAATTAACTACATACAAGTAATTATTATTGATGGATGATGTAGGATTGTTTTTAATTAATTTTGAAAAAGTTTATGTTTTATGTAGTGCTGATTTGGAAAAACAGTTATGAGAGTTTGAACAGGCTGAATGCTTAGGAGTGATTTTAGTGACTCATTTTTAGCTGAACCAAATCTTCAAAGCTTTTGTCTTAAAGTCTAAAATGCTACTTGGAGAATTTTGTTTTAAAAATTGGGTATCCAAACTATAGATAAAGTTTGTTTAATAAAGCATAACCTTATGCATTGTTTTTCCTGAAAATTTTAGAGCCCAATTTGTTTTAGATGATAAGCAGGAAAGTTTACACTACAGGCCTGTACATGTGTAATCATGTGAAGATGGTGCAACAACAGCTACAAAAACAATAGTAACAAAATTAAAACAGAAAAAAAATAACAGAAGTTTGTTTTGTTTGTCTTATTGGTGTTAGACATTGCAGTCAAAGATAGTTCACTTTATAAGACAGCTTAGTATGGTCAGTATTTTGGCAGTAAAATAAGAGATAAGTTTGTAAAATGCCCCATGCAATAAACCTGGCCAGATTGTCCATTTCACAATGTTCCTTGCCTTATTACGGTGGAAAAATGAGACCTCGTTAAAACCAACCCTGCGATTGCTGAAGCCACATCGTGTGACACTCATTTATCTGATGGTCTACAGACAGACTCGATCCCATGAATGGTACATCGAAGTAGGATTAGTAAGCGCACACGCTAACCACCCACAGCCGTGGGTTTCCCTTTAAAGTAAAAAGAATTCTGAATGACCTGCTGTCTAAGGTTTGACTGTTTGATTGGGGTTTAATGCCATACTCAATGGACTTTCACTTATATGATGACAGATTGTTCACTACTTACCGTGCATGACTTAAATATGGTGGAAAACAGAGAGGAAACCTCATAAAAACCATCCCCAGGATTGCGGGAGCCACATTTTGTGACTCATTCACTCATATAGTATATGTGAGACAGTGCATTGAATCAGAAGTAGGATCAGTATTCTGACAGACACTCTAACCATGGCCAGCTGTTTAAAGGTACATGTAGGTTCATTTGTGTGTAAGATGCCTCTTACTGGATAGGTAACTATCAACTAATTAGTTGAAAGGCATATTTCTGTCCATTAATAATACTTTACATGTTTTCAGTTTTAATTATCTTGTGCCGTACTAACTAAGGTGTTGATAGCAATCAATTGAATATTTTTGCTTTCAAATTTCATCGTTTCGAGTTGAAATTGAATATTTTCAGCTGGGAAATGGGGAAATACTGAATTAGTTTTTTGGACAAATTGAATTTAAGCTCATCTTATTTAATCCACGGGCAGCTAAACAGTTACTGTCTGTATATTTCACTTCTATTAACCGTAAGCTAGTACCTTTTATAAAAAAAATATGTATAATTTTTTCTTTGATTTGGTGTTAGGCCAAACATGTGTCAGAAACAGGACTTACAGCATGCAGCCTAAAAGGAAACCACCCTCAACGTAACTGGCAGGGAACAATGACGAGACAGGAACATCATAAGATGTAAATCAACATGTGATGTCAACAACAGATTTTACTGCTGCTGTGCACAAATATTGCTTGCCAAAATCAGAATTAAATCATAAGGTATACAAAGCAACATGTACAGATGATTCTGTGAATTGGTTTATTTGCCATGGGGAGAACTGCAGTTTATCTAACAAGAGTTATTGTGAGAGTGAACTCCCATTCCCCTGTAATTTGCTCTGGATATCGGGTAATAGATAATTAATTATATATTAAACTACTCAATTTGACAGCTGAGCCTGTCAACATCAGCAATTCTGCTTGTGGGGACCAGGTAAAAAGTGGCACTTGGTATATCTATTGATTTCAACAACATTTACCAAACACAGAAATAACCACACCGATGATGTAGAAATAACTAAAAATGAGCCAGTACTAAAGGTACTGTTGATTACACACCTCCTAATGACGCCTTGCAAACTCAATGTATACTGGGTAACAGAGGCTGCTTTACACTTTTCCATCTTGTTGTCCATAATCAATTTATCACGATAAAATTGCAATAAATTCTTAAGTTTATTTGTGTTCGCGATAGTTAAATTTATGTTTCATGGAAACTATTATGAACTACAGAATGCACATGTTACATTGTTAGAAAAAGCTGTTACTTCGTGCAAATTAACAATTCTCTACCAGTCCAGTGTGCAGGGCTGGTGATAGGTGATTGCCTATCATAATCTGACAATACCAGAATAAAATTGAGTGACTGACCATTCCATGTTATAGATTGATTGGTGTTTACACCCTACTTAAGGGTATTTCACTTATATGACAGCAGTGTAGTCCAACAATAATTGACACTTGCACAACCAAGATGTGGAGCATTTCCATAATGTAGGAAAGTTAATTTTCCTCCAGTGCTATGTAAAAACAACATTGCTACTCTTCAAACAAACTGCCCTTTATAGCCAGAGGGTCCATGTTAAAGAAGAAAAACTGATCAAATTCACAGCTTGATTTGAAAATTAACAGTCAAAATGTTTTACTTTATTTCAAAGTGTACAATACTTGCTAATTTACATGTTGATGGAAGAGGGTGAGGGTGGAACTAAAGAACATTGGGCTAATGTGTACAGTGTTTGCTTTTTTTTTGTTGCTGATAATTTGGTCATTCGGATGCCAAATAACTAGAATAAGAATTTTTGGCAAGATGATAAATAAGCCGAACATGGTAAGGTTGATTTTCTCAGCTAATATTTTAGTATACTTATAGTTTAGAGAGGATTATGCACTGTAATTACATACTATCATATTTAAACATATAAATTATTATGATGTAAGCAGGCTGCCATATATGTTAGAGATTATATCAAATAGAACTAGTAATAACTGTTTGCTTTCCTGGGTAGTTTTTACACAAATGTATGTACACATAAAAAACATCTACATTTCTGTCATATTATAATATGACACTTAACTACTTCATAAAATTAAACTCATCAATCAAATACATTTTACCCTAATTTTATAATTTAATTTTTTTTAATAAAATACCAGTTACTGAGTATACAACATAGAATGGTTGAATGAACACATTAGTGACATTACCAGTACACATTTTAAATGTGCGTAGCCTCAGATACAGAACAGGTTTTAAAATTTCACACTGTTGCTACATTAAACAGAATGAGCATGGCCATATGGCTGTCATCTAAATTGTAAATAAACTAAAGATTTGAATCAATAAATGTGAACTGCTTAAACAATTAAATGTAATTTGCAAAATGGTAACACAGCAGTAATCTTAAGCCCGCTGCACACGACAGGAACTGGCTGAGCTACCGGCCATGAGAGGCTGGCAGCTCAGCTGTTTCCCCCGTGTGCAGTGAAATTTTAGCGAGGTTTCTGCCTCGAGAGGCCGTGAGGAAAATATCTGTCATGTTTGATATCTTCTGCCACGAGAGGCCAAGAACCCATCGTGTGCGCTGACCGTAAGCTAACGCCTGAGCTAGAAAAAAGTAACTGACCAATGTGAACATGTTACTTTGTCACGTGGCATCAACATGGCGTCTGATATGACATGATACTCATTACTGATAGATGTTACGTGATTAGAGGGCTGGGGGCAAGTTTGCTCAGGCGATAGCTCTCTCGTTTGCGGCGGAAAAAGTAGTGAGAATGTAGCTGAGCTCCCAGCCTCTTGAGGCTGACAGCTCAGCCAGTTCCTCCCATGTGCAGTGGGCTTAAAGTCCTGATCAGAGTTATCTTTCCGTCTCTGGCGGTTATTCTTTGAATGTCATGGTTATTCTTTGAATGGACACATCTCTTCAAACAGGACACTGAAGTGATGTTGTCGTTTCTCTCCTTTGTCTATTAGATAATGAAAATATCTCTATTTCATTGGCTTAGTGTCTTGAGCAGACGACAGAACTCAGTTGACTTGTACGATTAGTTTCTTAATATGGAACATCAAGACAAGTCTTGGAGATCATCAAGAGCCAGATTTTGATAGTGCCAGATATTCAATGTTGATGCTGAGCTACTGATCATTTACAAATTACAATCCTGACCTGATCAATCCATTTCTTGCTTGTGGGGTTTGGGCACTGCCAGTTTGGCCACCCAAAGTCAAACCATCAAGCCCTTTACCCCATCAAATTCTTTTTTATTTAAAGTAAAATAAGCTTATAGCTGGACACATTTCCAGATTTCATAAAAATTGTGCATATTTAGCATATGTTGTAATTGCTTAAAAAAAAGAACAAAAATATCACATATGAAAAAAACTGTTCATTCTATCCATTCACAAAGATCATCAATTGTACCAGGCCTATGTGGCCTCTCTACCCTGGTGTATTTTTGCTTGGATAGTAATTGTAAATGATTGGTGCTCAAATTTTTTACTTGGATCAGGCCTTGACAATAATGAGAGATGTCTGTAGTATCAATTAAAACACTTGCTACAACCAGAATATTATATTATCAATTATAAGCACATCCTATCTTTTCATGGAATTTATTTAATAAAGAACTTGTCTGGTGAATTTCGGCTCTTTTTCTTTTTTTAAATATTGATTTGTTGGTCAGATTACACCATTGGGGAACTAAAATCCCCAGCCAATTTATCTTATTCATGTTACAAAGTGATCTGTTCTCACACAATCTTTTAATTCTAAGTGCTTAAAATATACCACCCAAAAAGCGGTTTCTCGATTCAAAACATAATAGGTGAAAAAATCATCCTGGATTATGATTCTAAAGAATTTGGTTGTGTCAGGAGTTATCCAAGGGCATCTGATTAATGTAAACATCAATCTTTTTAGAGAAAAAGTATGAAAATCGCTGGATTATTTCTAATTTTCTCTTAGGTGTTCCATGAAAAGATAGGATGTACCATTAGAAATACTATATAGGGCTATGCTTGCAGGTAGTTTTTGGTACTGCTCAAAACACGGGAGAAACGACTAAAAATACTGCCTAAGCGTGAGACTGCATTGACGATACCTGGATGATGGATCTATACCGGTATCGGATATTAACCACTTTCAACTTCTGATCATAATTTAGGAATATTTGGACGTGAATGTGTACGCTATGATATTATCAATTCAACTGCATTACCAGTCCAATAGAAACATATAGGCATACACTGGGAGGATATGATTTCAAAAGTTACATATACCGCTGAAGGATAATGTAAAATGATGTCAGCCAAAACATAACAGTCGGTCGATTTCAGATTCGGGTGTCAACATTACAATTTACATGCCGCTGAAATCAGATTTATACCGATTATGAAGCTAAACTAATTAACACTTACCAACCAAGTGCTTTCTTCGAATTTCTTTTAAATGAAGCATGATTCCACGCGCAAACCTTTACATAAATCCATCGCTCAACAATATATTCGTTTCATTTCTGAGCAGACGTTTCGAGCCAGCCGATTCCATCACTTCAACCTACACAGACCGAATTTCCCTCCAACACAGAAGAGCGGTACAGATCAGCTGCTGGACAATTTTCAGCTTAATTTACAGTACACTCATCAATTTACATGTATACAAAAAACAAATAAATTATTGTTTACATCATTCAGTATTCCAACGTGCTTTTAAGTGGCCATACATGGAAGACAAACGAGATAGCTTGACAGGGTGAACAAATGCAATGATCCGCTTGAAAACGTCAGCGGTTTTTAAGTTTGTGGTACACTATATATAGACAATATATTGATCGGGGCTGAGTTTAACTGTAATGGTGTTACATGTGTCGTTTATGAATAAATCAATATTTTTTATGCATTTGTACAAAGGACATGAGTAAAGTATCTACTTGTTTTATTGTGATTGAACGTTGTACAATATTCAAGTGTATTTCACTGTTATGATGACGGGTAATCCCCTCTGCCTCACTTGAATACCAGTACCGTATCATAGATCTTGTAAATAACCCCTCTTGTGACTGAAAACTTTCTTATTTTTGTTCGACATCTTATAATCAACTCATCATCAGAAGTTACTCTCGATGATGACAATATAAAGTGTCGAAACAGCAAACAGAAATTGAGTTCAAAGCTTGCGTACGGTTCAAGGAATATCAGCCGAAAGACAAATTCAGTGGTCGAATATCCCCTCCCCTCCTCCCCCCGATACATTACCATAGGGCTTAGATTTGTTTGTTTGTTTGATGTCATACTCAAGGGTATTTAACTTATATGACGACGGATTGTCCACTTCACACTGTTCCATGCCTCATTAAGGTGGAAAACCGAGAGTAAACCTCGTAAAAAACACCCCGTGATTGCCGGAGCCACATCGTGTGACTAACTCATATACCTGATGGATGACAGACGGACTCGATCCCGTCCATAGGGCTTTGAGCAACTCTAGTCTTTTCGCAGAACTCTATTGTAAAGAGCTTGAGTCACCACCAAATTCTCCACCACAAAGTTTCCATAACTTTCTACCATTGAAGTTTTGAAAAAGAAGCGACTGATGCAGTGCAAAAATGAACCAAGAAGTTGACATATTTAATTTGAAAGATAAAGATTATGTCATCATAAACGACTTAATTAAATTTAATTAAGGCAATTGAAAAAAAACCTCAAATCAACAGATAGACCGAAAACAAATTGACCTTAAAATTAGATCAAATTAGGTCTTCATACAAAAAATTTCATGAAATTCCGACTGAGACAAGATGTTTGACCGACGATGCATGTCAGTCATTTAAGCATATATACCCGCTCCACAATTGGGGGAGATATAATATGTACTTATCAATCTTTGGTTTTCTTCTGCTAAATGAATGTTACTACCAAGGGTGGTGGAAGTAAATCCAAGGTGTGTGTGAAGTCTCAAAAGTAGAGGGGCTCAGCTCACACCACAGTTGTGAGCCTCAAGAGGTTGGATACTTAATTAAACTCTACAAGTGCTCATTTGTTTGTATTACAACTGAAGTACAAACATAATTGAACGAGCTATGAGTTAAGGTGGATCTAGCTTCTTGAGACAAGAGCCAGTGTACTACCCATATCGCTAGCATACAGAGGAAACAAGTGTGTTACTCCATACTTAGAGTTATTTCACTCATATGACAACGCGTTAGCACATCGTCGGAGGAAAGCACTCTAAAGAATACTGGTAATAAACAATTACAAGACAGAACAATCACATGAAAGACACCTCATAAAGAAGCTTTCCTTCCAACCCTCTGCCACAATGCAAGGAGCAGCCATTTTAACATTTGCTAACCATGCAAAGGAATTGAAACAAGATCAGTGAAATACAATGGCTGTTTACAGAAATTGCATTTTATTACTTTGTATAAAACAGATTCGCATAATTAACAATAATTTGTACATAAATACATATTCCTCATAGCATAATGTTTTGTAAATCTACAAAATGTCAAATAACTGACATCAAGAAAAAAAGGTGGGACAAAATAATTGACAAATATTTTGTTTTTGTAATAACATGTAATGAAAGGAATGGAGTTTGAGAAACAAATCTACAGAGACAAAAGTATAAGATAACTTTAACAGAAATAACTTGAAGGAATGTAGAAACATGTTTGATTTGGCTTGTACACACTACTTTAGGTTATTTCCCTCTTATAACAGTGAAGCACCGTTGCTATTGGCAACAAAGACAGACAAGATACAAGACAAGCAAAGGGCACTAAACACGGTAAAAAAGAGAAAGTTTGCAGATTAACAGTGAAGAGCAACAACTTGATTGTGAGTTGCCCCTGATAACTCTGATAGATTAAGGCAGAGGAAGAACCCTCAAACTGACTACATGTATTGACGAAGATGAACAGCTGGAACATTAACTGGCCGCAATATACACGATTGATCTCAATAATGACATTAAAACTGAAGCTTTTCAATGTGTTCATCATTACTTACTTATTAACAAAAAATTAAAAATAAAAAAAATAATTGATACCCGCTAGATAGAAAAAAAACCCCAAACATTTTGAAAACATTGCCCCCAACAAAAACACTGTACAAAAGATCAACAATTACATAAAAAATTCCTCTCAAACACATACACAATAGTTCAGTAAATGTATGAAAAAGCAAATAATATCAATTTGTAAAGCTTGGGCATAGTTACTGGCTGTGATGAAGTTATTGCCTCGAAAAAAATGGACTTTAGGTATAAAAAGTATATATTTCCAAAAATTTATATTTTAATTCGTATATATTATTGTGGTTTTAAGATTAACTTATTTTTTTTTCAGAAGGAATGTTATGACCATGTATATGGTAAAGTAAGTACTGTATGTGATAAATATGTAGCAAACAAGATATTCAATATGGGTTAACAATAGATTAACCTGCAAACTGGTATCTTTAAATATAACTTTGGTTAATTTAATTTGTTGATTTTCTCTCAAATAAAGCAGAAGTCATTACATCAAACAAATAGAGGACATGGGTTTCAGTTGGCACTTTCCTTTGTGTCCATTTATAGAAAATTTTTAATAAGTAGCTCATTTGTTGCGAAGTCACTGATGAAAATAGTTCAGATAACGAACATAAAATTGAAATGCATAAATTCTAGAATTAAACAAAAGCATATTCAAATTACAGTACCTCAATATTCGCATACACAGTTTTTCCAAGTCTCAGGTTTTGTACATTATGGACAAAAAACATCCGCTCAAGTTCATATTTGAAAGTTTTTCTGTATTTTATAAAGTAATGAAACCATGACAACATAGCTACGTTGCCCGATTAACATTTGCGACTGTATAAATAACAAACACAAGTATTACTATTTGATCTGATATTAGATATCATAGCTTGTATGACATCACCAGCATTCACCCACCCACACATAACCAAAGCAAGATTACTACATATTTTGAGTAAAAATACTCTTTAAAGATTGACAAATCCATGTAAGGACTCCGTATTTTGATAACCAACTCATCAAAGCTGTGACCATGGTTGATTGATTGATTGCTTGGTTTTTACACTGAGCTTAAGGGTATTTCACTTATATGACAGCGGTGTATTCCAACAATGTTCCATAATGTTGGAAAGTTAATTTTCCTCCAGTGCTAAGTAGGATTAGGATTACAGAATAAGGCTATAGCAATAGCCCCATAAAAAAGTTTACCTAAATGAAAGACAACAATCTACATTCTCTATATCCTAAAGAACACATATCACTAATAAAGTATCACTAATAACTGTACGTGTATATCTAGTTTTCTATACAATAAAATATCTACATTTAAACACTAAATCAGGAATGTTCACAGTTTATATAGAAAGAAAGTTTATCTTCAGTAGAATTAATTAAATTACATAAAAAAATCTGACTTTCAGAAATGTATATATGGTCCCTTCTTAAACATATCTTCTTATTTGAGTACACAGTTAATAGAATGTTATTTGCAAGAAAATATTTCTGCAAGTAGAATGGATTGTCAGTAGGTTATAGTGCCAATTATTCTTGCAAACTATTATACGTACCAACAAAGATATAAACAAGTTAAATGTAAACACAAAGTTTTAGAAAAATAATTACTATACTGTACTAGAATCAGGTCTAAAGTGAATACATTCTCGGTATCTTGAAATCATCAAATATGGCTTCTACGAAAAGATGTGAAATAATGAACAGTGCTGTGTGAATCAGATTCGCACTGGCAGAACAGGAGAAATGTGCCTTACAGGTTATACTCAAGAATTACACCAAAACAACAATCAAATGACATACTATTGTATTAACAGTATAAGGACCATCATTCATGATGATGTATTGTATTTGAAGAGCACCACTGGGAGACAAATTTCTATGAAAAGTACTGATTATGTGCGTGATATTTCTAGTACAGGTATATCAGCCCCCTCTTTCTGGTACAAGTAAATTATTGCCCGGTTATGGTTATATACTCCTTAATTAACAAGGGGTATACAAATACAGTTTTCACAAAAAAGTTTTTAAAAAATTGTAATCAAGTTTGGTCCCAACATTTTGTTCAAGTAACTCAGTGCCGTCTTTCTGGTACATGTGAATGATTGTGCTGTTGTGGGTCAGTGCTTATCAAGGTTACACACACGGAACAACACCATACTTATACTCCTCAATTCACAAGGGGTATACAAATACAGCTTTTACAAAAATGGTTTTAAAAAATTGCTATAAAGTTTGGTCCCAACTTTTTGTTCAACATACTGGATGTAAAAATAACCGAGAAGGCAAGAAGTGTGTAAGAAAAAAGTACAGGTAAGATATAGTTGAAAAATGACTCTATCCTCGCAACATCAGACAAATAGAGAAGTATGGGCTTACAAACTACAAACAATCCACCACACCTAAATTTATTTTCAATTTTGAGAACAGAAATGTTTTAAGGATTTGATCCCAATATTTTATTCAGGCACACCAGAAAAATGTGCAAGAGTTCATTTAAAAATAATTAAGTTTTAAGTTTACAGTGGTTACATTGTGCGAGTGAAAATTAACATTCACCCAATCACAGATCAGCTTAAACAGAAAAGATATACAACAATGGCATTAACCCATTGATATGTGTGAATCAATTATGTTAAAGATATTTATGTCTTTTAGTCTACTTAATATGTACGTCATAGTTTAGTAGAAAAGTTAATATACTTTCAATAATTTAAGTTCAATAATTAAATGACCAAAGTTATCAGTATTTTGTACTCAACACAAAAAATACATTTTCAATAGACTTTGCTTTACTCAACCTGCCTTTCCCTAATAAAAACCTTTTATTCTCACACATTTTATTTCTAGCCTGTATATGTGACCCGTTCTAGCCAAATGAGTCGGAAGTCGCAAACCTATAAATGACACTCCAGGCGATACAAGCTTAAAATGTGTGAAATGTTCAGTTGTTGTTTTTTACCATATATCCATTCTTTATAATGTTTTCTAAACAAATAATTACTCAAAACTGGTGTTTAAATGCATGTGATCATAAATATGTATGATTTAGTGAGGCAAGTCTATACGTAAATCTAATTTTAT
>JAQQZZ010136212.1:0-13446 GCA_030265115.1 Mopalia vespertina | reverse complement strand
CCCCCCCCCCCCCCCCCACACACACACACACACACACCCCACCTCTAATACATCATCAATTTGGGCCCCCAAACTCATGGGCCTCGAGGCGCTGTCCCGACCGACCGACCCCCTCTCAGTGAGCCTTACTAAACAATCCCGTGTGTTTCCACAATAAAACTCCTTAGGAAAATTCACGACATTTTGTCATTAATAAGCTCTGTCCACGGAGAGCTGACCGTGGTATAGACCGACTTGTTTGATAAACGTTCAGCAGAGGTTCCTCTATCGACTCCAGACATACATTTGTAGGACAATCGAAGAACCTGTCAATGCAGTGACCTTTGTTTCCCTCATAAATACCACTTATTCTGTTTTAAACGACGAATAATAATGATTTTATTCTACAGGGTGTTAATCCCAACATGTGATCTGTAATGATATATTTCACGTAGAAACGACATTTTGTATTTAGTAATGTTGAAAGGTTCCAGCTTTATTAGGCTACATGCGCCATTCGTTTCCGATTCTCAGGAAAGTATATCTGCAATCATTTGTATATACGCTACATGCACAAAGTCAGTCTCAAAGACAATCTGAAATATGCCATTAGTGTTATGTTATAGACGACAATAAAACATATAAGATAACTCGATTGGTATTTTTGTTTGTTTGATTGTAGTACTTAAGGTTTATTTACTCTCATGACGGCATGCAAGCCCAATGAGTGAAGGAAACCACCCTCGACGCTACTGGCAACAAACAAAGACAAGACTGGACAATCACAGGAGGCAGCACAAAGACATTACAAACAGATTAAGCCCCAATGAAACAAACCAACAAACAAACAAACAAATACAAAATTAAGACCTGTATGGAGACCAATAACATTGTTAAATAGAGATTATTATGCTTGACTGATTTCTGCGGAGACAACATTCAATATTGTTCCTATGGTTCAATTCCCTTAAATGTTTAAATTGCCAAAATTATATCGCTATTTAAAGAACAGATTAAATAAAAAGCTGAAAATTGTAAAACTGTTTCTTCATTTATAGTCTTTTAGACTTCTGTTGGCATGATTTTTAGCCCACAGCAACCAATCTTGTAGAATAGTATGATGGAATAGTATGATAGAATAGTATGATTGAATAGTATGATAGAATAGTATGATTGAATAGTATGATAGCATGGTATGGTTGAATAGTATGATTGAATAGTATGATAGAATAGTATGATAGAAAAGAATGATAGAATAGTATGATCGAATAGTATGATTGAATAGTATGATTGAATAGTATGATAGACTAGTAGGATAGAATAGTATTATAGAATAGTATGATAGAATAGTATGATAGAATAGTATGATAGCATAAAATTCGGACAACATAAAAGATTGGAACAGCGGATAAAGTGTAAGCTGTAAATTTTGGAACTGGTTTAAATATCTTCCGGAGATACTTGAATCATATTTATTCAACATATGCCTTATAAAACACAGTCTGAGAACAATTCTAATATTAGATAATGCAATCCAACAAAAAAAATAATCAACATAAGTTACTTTTTAATGATAAATATTGCCATAATAGTTTGGAAATAGTGAAACAAACCAAACATGCAAAAAGCTCCCGAAAGTTCAGTTTCACGTTTCACTTAACCTAGTGATGTTTTTCAATAAGTCCAATAACTATCTGCTAGGGCTTATTGTAAGGTTTCCACGTCTCATTAACTTAAAAAATCTATCAGCCATCGTAGTGTGAAGACAATCACCCAATAAACAATGGCCAGTGGATCAAAATATTGACGGTCCGGATACAAGGACAGGTTATTCCTTCCTCTTTCCTGTCGTACACGGCTACCAACCTCTCTTTTTAACCCATACAATTACTTCGGTAATATGTTTAACGTAAGGATAGACAATTTGACAAGTTTTCACAAAAAGCTCGTTTTTCGGCTACACGGACATACAAAAGCCAAATCCCGCGTGTGGGTTAACTGTTTGAACTGTTATTTATCCCAACTCACTAATTTATTCGGGGCCCGCGGTCGTGGCTTTAGCGAGTGCGCTTTCTAATCCTACTTCGATGAACCGTTTACGGATTCGAGTCCGCCTGTAGACCATCAATGTTTATAGGTGAGTCACATGTGGGTCCGGTAATCGTGGAGGTGGTTTTTACGAGGTTTCCTTTCGGTTTTCCACCGTAATTAGGGAAGAAACAGTATGAAGTGGACATATAAGTAGAATAACCTTGACTACAACATTAAACCCCAATTAAACAAACAAAGACAATCTTTCCTGTTGTAACACGGCTTTCATCGGCCTTTGTTAAAGCGATGCTCCGGGCTGCAATAACCCCTATAACCCTTGAAAGGTTACTAATAAACATACTTAAATATGATATCGGCTTATCGTTTCTTCATCTTATTAAATCACTTGAGGGTTACGAGTATATACCTACCTATGATCACTGGTAGCTGACATTTTGGGCGTGAGAACCCTATTCATGGCGTCACGCAACTCATAAGTTGAACAGAAGGATAGACAATTTGATAAGTTTTCATAAAAACGTATTTTTTTGGCTTCATGGACGTAACAAAACCCATTCCTGTGTGGCTGAATTGTCTGAGCTGTTATTGTTCTGAGAGTTTTATTCAAACTCACTCATTAATTTTGCAGAGTTTTGGCAAAAGGACAATTATATAGATGTTATTCAATGACCACCGTGTAACAAAATCGGATAATTAAGAAGTCAAAGACTAACACTAGTTTAATTAATAATACTTAATCTGATTTATCGATATCGAATATTCATTCATTAATATCGATAGTTCTGGATTTAATGATAATTTGGTATAACTCTTATAACAGTAGCTATAACATTAAAACAAATAAAAATTTCATATGGATAACAAACGGTGTGACCAATAAACCAATAAGTTGTTATCTATATGAAATTCTTATTTGTTTTATGATATCCAACTTCTAAATGCCACTTTAAGAACTTAGCTGTAACATTGTAGCAAGGTTGTTTGTTGTTGATGTCGCTACCCAGCCGTTATCAAGCTTTCTGTCATGTATAAACTGGTGAATAAGTATGCATGATGCATTATGTACGATGTTATAAAATGCCCGAAATTGTATCGCAATTCATCCCTATTACTTAATAGTTGTATATTCATCGTTAGCTTTTCTCAGCGTTGTCCTATGTAATTACTTAAAGTGACAAGGAAACAATGTGAATTGCCACTCTTTTGTACCTCAGCAGGCTAAATTATGTTCCCTCGTTACTTACCTTCCCCTAAAACGAGAAAAACATTTGGGTTAAATCTGGGGGCATTTGACAACATTTGGTTTTCTTGCACTGGTCCCTTTGTCGATTTGTGTTTATGTTTCTTTCTTTGATTGAGGTTTAACGTTGTAATAGATGTTATTTCACTCATATGACGGCTTGCCAGCCCAATGAGTGGATGAAAGCACCCCGTACGCTGCAGGTAAAACAGACAGGGCACGATGGCCACAAGACGCATGATGAGGACATTACAAACAGATTGGCTTTATGTTGCAACGCTCTGAGAATACCAGGCCAGATTGATTGATTAGTGTTTTACGCCACATTCAGCGGTATTTCAGCTACGCTGTGACGTGAACATTTTTACAATTGATTTATTTTTTAACAATATTTAAGGACAACTCCAATCAGGAGCACCTCGGCTGCTAACATCAAAACGAGAAATGAAATGAACTGAATAGGACATACATAAGTGTTAAAAATTTTAAATATGTAAATACTTAATATAGTTCAAATTTGAATCTAAAATTTTTAAATATTGTGTTTAAAATTCTGTAAATTTTAATTTTTTACAAAACTTCATCAGAATTAAATTTTATGATACACACCGATCCGCCTACGGAACTTAATGACAATAGCGCCAGCAATGTTGTCAAACAAGTCCTTCATAGAGGCGAGGCCAACAAGAAGCTCCCTCAATCGACAGCATCTCGAAATGTTATCAGAATGTGTTTTTAAAACAACGAAAAAAACAGGGCACAATCTGAACGGACAGATTTTTAATGTATGATTTATTCTGATCAGAAGTTGTCTCCCTTGTTCCGCTATGGCGCGTATATACGAGACAGCCGCTATCTCTAAAAAATTGAAAACCTACAGAAATTCAATGTTCGTACACAACGAGATTTTATTGGTATTTTTCTAAGTTCAAATCATCCTTACTGATGTCCCCTTTTATTTTTTAAGAAATGTTTTTTTGTTGTTTTTCTTTATATATATATTTCACTGTTTTCCTTATTTTCTTTTCAGATCAGGCTTGATATATTGTATTGAGCATTTCGTGCTGTAGATCTGTCATTTTACTGCTAAATTTGGCGAGCCTTTTCCTCTAAAGAAGTTGTCTCAGAGAGGAAAACAAATATTATCTTTACAAAATTGTAGCTTTGGCGTGTTAAAAAAAACTTGAATGAATTTCAAAAACCATTTATCCTATCTTCTATTTCCAGATTGAAGCAGAGATGGAAAGGATGGACCCAGGCACTCGTACATTGCTCGATATCTTACTTAGTCCACGTGACCGTTTCCAAGGAACCAACGAATTTCGACATGAGATGCGGAAACGACAACGGCAATGCTACTGGTCAGCGATTTCCTGTTTTTAGGACATGAGCAGAGATGTCTCTCCAGATACAGTTGGATGGAGACATTAAAATGAAGACATTTTATTCGACAATTTTGTCAAAATTGACATTTATTTATCTTCAATTTGCCTTTCTGCTGTTACATACATATACAATTTCCAAACTTTATTATCTTTTAAAATATGCATAGCATTCACGTCTGCGTTTGTTGGAGCTGCTGTTTGGTGGGTACATATATTTTAACTCGTGCATTTAACAACCGCATTATTGAAAGAAAGCCAAATAAGTTAAAATAATATTTCATTTTCGTTGACAAAGAATTTATTTCCTCTTCGGTAAAATATACTTATATCTTCTCTAAGTGTTTGTTTGATATTTTGTCAAATTCACTGGTTTAAACCATCAACGTGTGTGATTGGAAAATGGTTTTCGGCTGAAAGTGTTATCAAGGCTGAATAATGGTGGGTTGTTGATTCGGGTTTGACGCCCTTCTTAAGACTATGTTATAAGACTTGATATAGACATCTATATGACAAGACGCGACAACAGAGAGCCCAGAGAGCACCAAGACAGGTAGTTCTGTCCCACCACCCGCGCTGATTAATCGGAATGTTTGTTTGATTGATTGATTGGGGTTTAACGTCGTACTCAAGGGTATTTTACTTATATGACGACGGATTATAAGTTTAGAAGATTACACTGTTCCTTGCCCACTCACGGTGGAAAACCGAGAGGAAACCTCGTAAAAACCTCCCCCCGCGATTACCGGAGCCACATGGTGTGACTCGCTCACCTACCTGATGGTCGACAGACGGACTCGATCCCGTGAAAGTAGATTTAGTTAGCGCACTCGCTAACCACTAAGTCACGGCCGCGGGTCTGATTATTTGGAAAGTTGGGTGTAACGATTGTAGCTGAGAGAGTGTCGGGTATGCGTTGCAAGGTCTATATTCTGGATTAACGCAATCAAAACGGGTTCGAGTCTAAAGCCCATTTCACATGGCGGTTTTAGCTTACGCAAAAAACTACCATCACAACCAATACTCAATTGCGTCACCATGGCGGTTACATTGAATATAAACGATTTTAAGCTTACGTAAAACGTAACTACTATGTCAACCAATACTAAAGACTTTATTCGCCGTGGCAGTTTCATTCAGCATAAACAATGTATGCTTGTGTTCTCTTATTCTTTGGGACTAGGCAAGTTTCTGTTGTGTTGTGTACCTTCGCGGTATTATATAGTACAGCTTCGAAGGGAGAATGTAAGTTTTATACACCTATATATCCTCATCAAATCCAAAATTGGATTACATTATAATATTAAATCTATTTTAGTTGTTTTGCACAATTTAGATGCGTCTGCAGTCTGGAACAAGGCCCACGAAGTGCTTTTCACATTCGAGTAAACATACAGAAAATGATATTTGACCAAAGCAACAAGACTTCACAAATTTCTAAAAATATTTACTGGAATTCAGCCTCATTATAATGTGAGATTTGTTTTCGCACCAAACCTCTACTTCAATAATTTAAAGGTGCATCTGTCTCACTGTGCACTATGCAACAGGCATTCAGGTTGGAGGATTTCCCGAGTTCCCATTAGTCTTGTATGTCTTTTTTTATTTATTTATTTGTCTCAACCAAACAAATTGTAGTACAATAATAAAACACGTCTTAAAGCACGATCACGTGACTATTTAAACAGACCTTTAACCTATGACGTAAGTTTAAATCGTCTACTGGCTAAGTAGAGAATACAGCACAAATAAGACAATAACGTGTAATCTTCGCATTTTAAAAACATTGGATCCCTACAGACATTCGACATATTAGAAAGAATAATATCTTCCATTCGACCAGTATTGTTGTAAAATGTGTAGACGTTATAACACGGGTGAAGAAGACGGTCTGCAAGGTAGAGAGTGTCAAGGTCAGTCTCGATCAGCGCTTCTTTCTGCAATGTTTTGTCCGATGCGTCGGTTAATATCCGTGTACGTGAAACTTTTATCTCGGCGAGTCTGTGCTTTCTCTCGGTTGTGTACTCCGTCCTCTGGTGACTAAAATGGTCGAGCCCTAATATTAGTGAAATAATATTCCGCACAGACACCAAAGCAAGCGCCTCTATTGGTTACGATACGACAGCTCGGTATACACCATTGCATCAGTAAGCGGTCATGTCAACAGGTAACATAATATTGACGAAACGGTTTACATTAGTTGTAGTAGGTTTCTATTATTCGCTGTGGTGATGCAAATCGAATGTGGGCAAAAAGTCAAGTCCAGAAACAAAACAAAGGAGTTTCTATATATTTATAGTGTGTTTGTCCTAATATATCCAGTTCACATCAGTTAGTAACATTATCTGGAAAAGCTAGGCTTATACATTAGTTGCATTAGATTGTTGTTATTCTCTTTGGCAATGCAAATCGAATGTGCTTAAAAATTCAAGACCAGAAACAAAACAAGCTAGTTTCGGTATATGTATTGCCTGTTAGTTGAAATTTCTTTCAAACTGGATCCAAACAGAAACTCACCGTTCACACCTTTCAGAGCCATCGTGGACTTTTTGTGAGGTGTCGGAGTATTATCAAGGTTTAATACGCCAGCACTACTGCAATGGCAATCCGCATACTGTATAACACTACTTCTGCACATAAAGTGTGCAGAGGTGAGTAAGCTAATCGAAGGAGTCAATGGCAAATTATCTTTCATGCCCTCATCTAATTTACCGTTTGCTGATCTCAGTGGGCCTGAGATGCCCTATTGGCGAGATTGATTGATTAGTGGTTTACGCCATATTAAGCGGTATTTCAGCTACTCTGCGGGGTGAGCATGCGTATAATTTATTTATTTATATCCAATTCCAATCAGTAGCACCTGTGGCCGTAAACATCAAAAACAGAAACAAAATGAACTGAACTAAACAATTGTTAAATATGTCAATATATTAAATAATTCAAATTAAGCTCTAAAAATTGTAAATATTGTGTTTAAAACTATGTTAGTTATGGTTAATTACGCCTATTGGCGAGAGCCTCTAGCATTTTCTGTTTCTCTTTGTGTGGCATCTTTGAAACCTGGACTCCGATATCGATTCTGTTCCATTGTGCCCATTCAACAATCAAAGAAAGTTCAACTCGCTGACGTTTGTCCTGTACATAAATAACACTAAATCTATTTTAAACGAGATACATTAATGATTGATCTCTACAACGGTGTTTATCATAATCAACAGATCAGACGTAATCGTTGGAGTAGTCAATAAATCACCAAATATGTCCGTCTGAATTTGTGGTTAATATAAGTTACTGATATTTTGGATAATGAATTGTGGATTAGGTTTCTATTTCATAAAAGGTCGGTTTAGAGTTCAAATGTGGGCGATAATACATGCTCTAATTGACATACAACTCACGGTATCGGGTCCCCTTGTGGACCCCATGTACAATAGGGTTGCCACACAAGATGGTTTTGGTACTCGCTGAAGTGGGTTTTTTTTTACAAGGTTTCCTTCGGGTTTTCATCGCATTTAAGTAGGGCAGAGTTAAAATCGACATTCTGTCGTCATGTAACCCATGCGCACATCATTTTAGCCCTACCAAACAAAAGATTGATTGGTTGATACGCTTGTTCTGGAGTAAGTCAACGTAATTGGGTCGAAAACTCCAGGGAAAAAAATACGGGCCAAATATCAGAGAGGACATGAGTTAACAGACATGTATAACTGACAGAGGGCATCCCAGTCAGGGATCGCAGGATCATCAATCGAGTTGTACATTTATACAATTTTGTTCTAGTCTTGTGGTTAGTCGTTAGTTGTGTATCAACCATTATATTCGTTATTTTGGGATTACGCTGCCTTATGGGAACAGATTCTAGTTCAGAATCGGGGTTCGATTCCCGGACCGGTTTCAACCTTCAAAATTTTCTGAGCTAGAATCTATTCAAACTAAGAAAATGTAATCCCAAAATAACGACAATACTGATAATTTTCACTTTCTTAAAGACACATAAAATCATCATGTATCAACAAATCAACTGGATCCGACTGGTACTTGCCCTCTCTCGCCATTAATCTACATTGTTATCAGTTCAATACATCTCGGAGTAATCAGCCGCGGACATACAATAGTTCCGTTGAGCGGGTAAGAATTTTTGCAGTGATTGATTTTTGACTGCCAATTAGGTGCTCATTGAAATATTTGGGAACTGTGAAGCTGAAAACCTATGTATTTTTCCCAGAGATATTGCACCTTTATACATTCCGCATTAATAAAGTTACAAACACCACCCACTCCCTGTTGCATTTGATAAACTATAAGCTATAGCCGTTGAATTTCATCTCTATTTACACTAGAGATAGCCCTTTTAGCTTATCAGGTGGTAAGGCATCGGACGGAGTTTTTCTAACGGCAAGGCAATCAATCAATCACTCAACCAATCGAGCAATCAAATAATCAACAAATCAAATAGTCAACCAACCAATCAAACATTCTAAGAATTGGTAGATTATCAGCGGAAATGTTTCTTTAAAAAAGACTTTGATCAAAAATATGTTTCTATGTAGAATTTGCCAAAAATTTGAAGTGTCAACAATATACAATTTAAGATAGTCCCCAAAAAGTCAACATTCAGGCTCACGGGTGGAAAAATATGTCCTCTCGCGTTCTCTGAACATTGATAAAAAAAATTGAATCTGCGATAAGGCTTCTGTATAAATCAAAAAACCGTACAGTTGTACACATATCTGCATATATTCGTTCTGTAACAGGCACGAGTTGTTTGGTCTTGTTACATCAAAACACCAGAATAACTTCCATTATGTTCTTAACACCCACAGTCCTGATGTCTTTAACTCATACAACAGTGAACTAGTTACAGAGACATTGTGTGGTAAGTCTACATTGAGTGATGTTAAAAGTTATGAGTTATGAGGTATTTCGCGGACATAATTGACGGCGGTGTACTCAAACAGCAATCGCCACACTAACCCAACTTTCAAATGCGAAGTGCTTGCCATATTAGGCAATTATTGTTCTTCCAGTGTCAGGTATATATATTATCCCGGCGTCGGTACATACTATCCGTGACCAAGGTGTGTGTTTACATTGATTACACATCCCTTATAAACAAAGTACCATGGTGTACCACGGATTTACCATTGAATGAGGCCAATATACTGTGGTATACCATGGTTTTACAACGGTATTTTGGCCTACACCATGCATGGTACTTCTTTATAAGGGATATCACAAAAAAAATCAACTTTTATCTCCCGAATAGGGTACATCACGTCAAGTTCTCCATCAGGTTTCTCCAACACATTTGTCTGTGTCCATCAACTCGCCAGTGACTTTCCGGAACTTGGATGGCTTCCATTTGGGGACTTTGAGCGATATTCTCCTGTGTTAATACGGACGCGGTCATCATATAAAAGGAATTAAATTAGGTATGACGTAATAAGAAGAAAAATGTGTTTGTGGATGACAACTCCTATTTATTGTAAAGCAACGTTTCGGGACATATACTAGCACCGTTATCAAGTATAGTGATCACTAACATCTTCTTAATGCCTGTGCAATACGGTATGGCTTAATACACCAAATGAACCATAAGCAAAACACGGTGACATTGCTTTGAATCAAACTGTTCAATCCAACATTGCATTACATCGGTACAATACTATAGGCTGCACAGAGACATACTCCGATGAACCCTTATCCACCTCAGATAACAGCCAATTTTCAGGTAATTACGATGTCTGATGATATTATTTCTGTGTTTGACCAACAGCTAAAGAAATATTGCCGTGTAATTTTAGTCGCATGTCTCTTATTACCTGCTGTGTTATATTACAAGTTATCAGAGAAGTGTTTTTATACTGGTCTCCGTCAAATCGCCATCAGCAACAGGATGTACCAGTTTAGTGATTATTTCTCGCCCGCCTTATCAGTAGGCCAGTTATATCATTCTGCCTCACTTGATTCGATTTTCATTTCTAGCGGTCGTGTCGATTTGGAGGACACAGTGGAGAAAATGAACCACGATACAATTTTTTTCTCTAATATGAGCACTGTGTCGTGTGTTGACAGAGATTGAATGATGTTTTACGCCACATTCAGCGGTATTTCAGCTATGCTGTGGCGTGAACATTTTAACAATTTTTATATTTCATGAAACATGAAAAAGAAAAATGAAAAGGACAGGCATAAGCGCTTAAATCCTCAAATACAGTTAACATTAAATATTTTCATTCCAGTGGTAAAAATTTGATAGTTAAATATCCCCAAAGCCACTAAATTACCCAAAACATCCATGATACACACTAATCTGGCCACGGAGCCTGATAACATATTGGCAGTGAACATCAAAAAGAGAAACAAATTGAACTGAAAAATAAGAGCTTAAATATGTCAATATATTAATATTAACAATTTGTTCATCCAAAATTAAACATTTATGTTTAAAACTATATACAATCATTAAGAAACGACCAGCACTACGTGTTCTGTGGCTCTTCAACCGAGGGTGCAGATGCATGTAGTCAACCCGTCGCAAATAGTCATCAGCGGGTTTCCCTCGAGAGGGCGGAGGTGGTGGTTGGATATCCACTGTAGAGGAAGGACTACTTCCATCCCTTCCAAGGCGTCAAAGCGGTTCCCGAGAGCAACCGTCCACGACACAAGGGACCTACTTGTTGATGGTTTCGGAGAGAGGGGACAAACCCTCTCTACATTACTAACATTAATTGGCTGTTCAAAACTGGAACGTTTGAACAGGATCCGCTGTGGTCTTGAAAGGGCGAATCCCCGGACCAGACGGCCCCTCAGCCTGAGTGTCTGTTTCATTGGGTTTTTTTTCTGCCTTTACACCTCTACTTTGGGTCTTACCGTGTCCCAACTTCTGACACTTGAAGCACCCTGTTAGATTGGGGATGGCGGTATCTACCCTCATTCTGTAAGGACCAATGTAGATGTGGTGTGGCACTGTAGTGGAATCGAAAGTAATGTGTTAAGTTTTATGATAGTACCATCTTTTCTAGTTGTAAAGCGCTTAACGTGCAGTGCAGATTTCTTCCTCTGATAGACCAGAGAGATCTCTAACCTCTGTCTCGAATGATCATCATACTGCTGTTAACTGATCTGTGTGGTGTTATGGCTACAGGTAACTCTGAAATTGTCTTTAGTTTAAGTAAATTTACTGCTTGTTGCTGTCTGGTACATTCCACCAGAACCTCACCAGACCGCAGTTTTGTTACATTTTGGGAGTTCCAGCAGTAGATTGTAAAGTTTTATTTAATGCAAACGGCGATATTTTTGTTACAGACTTATTAAACACTTTGGCCAATTTTCTTTTATTTTATCCTTTAAATTTATTTCCATTACTTTTCGTTTTTTTCCATAATTAATAGAGCTGGGAGGGGATGCCATCATACGGCGCATAATGTTTCACCCCCCATGTCCCCCACCCTCCACGGAGTGCCAACTAGAGCGAAACCTCCCGGGCGGTGACCAGCAGGGGCAGGTAACGAGGGTTCCATGGGTGGTATACTTAAATAGGAAACTAAATAATAATTCTGCTCTGCTGAGGGGGGATTGTTCCCCAGCAGAACCAAAAAATATATTTTGTTGTTTCCTAATTAACTGACCTATGTGCCACCGCCTTCTGCAATGATCTTTAAATTTAAGGTATGATGGAATAACTTTATTATATAATTTTACTTATGTTCAATTTGGATTGCATCAACTACAATGGAATTAATAAATAATCATTGCAGGACTCGACATGACCAGCCGATTGATTAGATCGGGCAAATCAGACCACCAGTCTAGGAGAATATTGAGCCAAAGTGACGTGATGGAGCTATGTGGCACCCTTTTGCCAGTTAAGTTGCCCCTCATTCACCAGGATCCCATTCTTGTCCGACACGGAATGCAACCCACGGCTAACAGGTTGCCACTTTCTCGCCTCTTACGATCGACAGAGAAAGCCGGGAGAGTTTTCTGCAGGGCCTGCTGATGGTAAATGGCCCACCCGCTCCTCCACGGGGGTTAAGGGAAAGAAAAAAAAAACTAGTTTTTTTCGGACAAACCTAGTGCAATGTATTGCTATTTCTTTCGGTACAACGATCAAACTTATATGGTTGATGCATGGAAAGAAACTCCACACAGTTGAACAACAGTTCAAGCCAATACTGATCCTAAATGGCGAGATCGAGCTAATGTTTTACGCTAGTAAATTTTCATAAATTTCATACACATATTTTAACATTAAAACAAGACAGTAACTAAATAGTAACACTGGACACAAACATAGAATTCAATACTATCCTCATATCCTCTTGAGAGACATGCCATCAAGGAGATACGAAATAATAAGGACATCACAGTCGTACAAGCAGATAAGGGGAATGCCTGTGGGGTTTTAGATAGTCATCACTTCAAACAAATGGTGGATACCACACTTCCAGATGATAAAACGTATCGACATCTGTCCACAAACCCAACTGCCAAACTAGAACGTCAACTCAGAACGTTTATCAAAGAACTGGTAGACAACAAACAGGTAAGTAAAGATTTATATTATACCCTAAACCCATCCCATCCCAAATCTCCATATGCTAGAGCTACAGTCAAAGTCCATAAAACTCCGATGAAAATCAGGCTGCTTGTTTGCTCCAGAGACACAGTATTTTATGAATCTGCAAGATACTTGACCAAACTTCTTGCCCCTTTAAGTAGTGAAGCCTCTTCATACATTAGAGATTCAGCTGAGCTGTGTGAAAAGATCAAAAGCATTCGGCCAGTAGG
>JAQQZZ010136201.1:2916-13448 GCA_030265115.1 Mopalia vespertina | reverse complement strand
ACCCCGGCAGACGTCCATATCTGTATATGTTAGGTTACAACAAGCATACTCATGTGGTCAGATATTGGTACCTCGTTGGTTTGATCAAAACGCTCTGGGCTGCCGGTCTATAAACTTTAAATCATTAACTTTAAATTTAAACGTATAATTTTTTTTTATCCGTTTTGAGCCCAAGGGGTCAAGCAAGACCTCAGTTTTAATATATTATACGGTACATTATTATACCAGACATCGTAAGTAAATCATTATACAAGAAATGCTGCATAGTTACATGCCTTTTTCTTGCAATGGTCAAAAAGACAAATTGCATAAATATATTGCCATAATCAAGCTCGAATCTGTCTCAGAGACACTCGATATTTTAATTCAAACTAACAGACTGGGTGTAAGGATAAACTATTTAAAACCAACTACTGGAACCAGCTACACAAACAAGTTGTAAATGGAGAGAACATTTTGGTTATTTTTGTTCACTGCTGGAAAATAAAACTGTTTCTAGTCCTGGTTGTAGGGCATTAGAAGGCGCATAGGGCACAGGAATACACAATTCACCACTTTGATTGGAGAGGACACTGTAAATGGGTTCTTACCTGGTGGTATATAAAAGACATCTCTTGTTTGTAGGATAGAGGTTGTTTCATGGATTGTTACAGCCAGTTTACCTTCCAATATGTTAAACACCTGGAAATACAATAGTTAAATCGTTAGGCAATCCAACCAAGCAGTTAACACCATTGACATGACTACAGTTTTCACTTTCCAATACAATTTCTTCACTGTTGAATTACGGAGAATGCCAGTAAAGAATACATCGAGTTGTGTCTGTTCAGCTAGTGCATGAGGAGAGCTATGATTAACAACCCTTCAGACCTCTATCCAAGGGGAAGGTGCATAGCGGACTACTTTGAAGTTAAAAACATCAATCAAAACTCTTTTCATTTGTTACTAGTTTAAATTTTACTGCCAAGCTTTAACAGTCAGTTGTGTATACCCAACCTTCTCTTTATAAGAATAGCTTCAGACTGGCATTTACATTTTTGACAGGAATATAATACTACATTTTGTTTTTTCCTTTCAAATGGGGTTCAACTTTGTACTCAAGGGTAATTCCCTTGATTGAATGCAGATTGTCCACTCTCAACTCTGCCATACTTAAATGAGGTGGAAAACCAAGTGACCGCCTCGACCTTGATGTCAACAGTTAGCAATACATTGAAGGAGGATCAATAGTCCAACATGCTAGCCACTGAAGCACTGAGAAGGACCTTAAGTTGCTTTGCTGCAGTAACATAAAAATATCTATAGCATGATTGATGATAGGTGTTTAACAGGTACTTCAGTGCCACTATGCTTGAAACAGGCAGCCCTTATTAACCAGGCAGACTTTAAAAAACTTACCATTGTACTGCCAGAAACAAGTTGAGTAGGCTTCTCCTCCAGTGGTCGTATGACAAGTTCCCCGGCAGCAAAAGTGTTCTCTTGGAAAAATTTACACAGAATGTAAGGATCACAACTCTCGACATCCATACCACTAGGGCCCCAATATTGAAAAGATGGCTGAGTTCGAATACAACCTGTCAAAATTAAAAACGAGCATGATATTAGTTGGAAAATAGATCATTTACAGAGAGCTCTTGTACTATGACAAATATTGCTTAGAAAATATCAGACTCTTGAGTGTTTTTCAGTATTAATAGATGAAATGAAGTTGGTAAAAACGCAATGTATGAGCCTCAGTACAGAATCTTTGTCCAGTGTCTAGTTCGATGCTCAATGAAGTCATGCAAGTTTTTTTGTCTCTGCCTAATTCAGGGTCCGATTCCACAAAGCATTTTATGACTTAAGTCAAAATATTAAATTCATAGTTTCGCCACCTGTCTTAATTTAGTTTTAAAAATTTAAATGTGATTATAAATTACTTACATTATCATAATAATGCGTGAATATTAAATGTTTAAATGGAAAACTGTGAAATTGTAGAGCCCTTAAACATTTTGACTTAAGCATAAAACTGCTTTGTGGAATCAGGCCCAGAGGTACAGTCTGCAAATATTTTCAATAGACAAGCAGACAATAAGTTTGTGACAATTACAAGGTAATAGTTTTTTGTTTTACTGATCTGTAATGATGATACAGTGAGAAATATCTAAAAAAAATCACTTGTTTGATAACGCAGTATCAGGTGTAAATAACTAACTCATTATTCATCTCGAGTAAATTTCAATCCTGCATTTATTAGACATATGTATATAAATGCTTACTGCGACAGATAACTTTATCAGATGAATCTTCATCACGAACAATCACATCACCACCTTCTGTTAAGTCAGTCTCCTCAGGTATGGGCGCATGAATAGATAACTTCCTCTGTTTAATTTCCATAGTTTGCTTTCCTACCAACAAACAAATATAATCAGTTTTATTTCCTAAACATTTAATATTTAGCTTTAAATGTTCTACCAACAAACAAACTTGAAATTTATCTTTAAAGTTTTGCTAAGGGCCACTTCGCCATTTACTGTGTAGATATGGTAATTGTTTACTTTATTTATTCCAGCAATATTGTGTAGATATGTATAAAGAAGTACTGGTAGTTTTCATTTGTTTGATTGGGGTTTTGCGACAATCTTAAAGGGAAACTTTCAAAGACAACTGTTTTTCGACCTAAACTTATTATTTTTATTGCATATTTTCAAACACAACCATCTGTATTGTACTTGCAATCGAATTAGCACAGCTGATACTTAGTTAATTAAAAAAGCAGAACTGATGTCATTGTTCCAAAACACAGTAGTTATATCATCTAGTCGTGGATGTCCCCTATTGCCTGCACTGGTGGATGCTTCCATATAAAGCCAAAAGTGAGGCTAACATCCCCAAGTGAAACAACAACAACAGCTTATACATATCAACCTGGTATCAAAAAACGGATTTTTTAAAACCGCATGTCAGCTGAAAACATGCTGAACCTATGTGTTACTCAAAGAGCTATTTTGATATGTATACAACAGATTACCATTGCGCTTGGATGACCAAGCTTGTGTATACATACGCCGTGTGGTTATAGATGACTTCCAATGCATCCGCCTGTTAAGATAACTAATTAACGGCCATGCTTACTCGAATGCAATACAGATGTTTGTCTTTGAGAATATGCAATAAAAATAATAAGTTTAGGAGGGTTGGGAGGGAGCTTCCTCTTGTCCGGTACATTCTGAGCCGAGGGGCAGCACAAAGCCGATCTGTATGTGGTGTATCTGTATTGTGCTCTTTGAGCGTCTTGTGTTTGTCCTTTCTTATCTCTGTTTTGTTGTCAGTGGTGTCGAGGGTGTTTTCCTTCACCCCTGGTCTACCAGGCCTTCAGATCAGTGAAATATCCTTAAGTACGGAGTTAAACTCCAATCAAACAAACAAACAAATGTATTGTCTTTCCAGGACCAAGTGTTTATTTGAGCTTGAATTGGCTACTGTAATGGGGATGTGGACCAAAGTCACCAGACACATCGTTATTAGAACATCTTTGCCTATCTTCGGGAGTATCAGAAATAGAGCGAATGAAGTGTCTCAATCACCATTATCTGTTCTATTTGGAGAAATTACCCCTACTGACTAGACAGATTTGTTCACTATACTGGCATTGGTGCTATTCACAATCTACACACATTGACAATAATCGTCAACTCTTATAATGGTTAGCACAGAGATATTAGCCAGTAAAGCACAGTTCCCTGAACGTAAAATTTCCCTTTTCAGGGAAAACATGGGTTATATTAATTCGGGTGTACGTTGCTTATAAACATACGTTAATCGATATGCAGCATTTTGTTTTATTTTATACTATAAATTATCAAAAATAACTGTTAGGAAATGTTTGTCTGTTTATAAAATTAACAAAAAATTTACGAAATTCTTTATTTTCCTACTGTAACGTGGATAATTTTTGTTTCATGTACAGAAACGCTAAATATTTATTAACATTTTATCATAGTGTCTTACTTTTGACGTTTTTGAGAAGCTGGCTGTTGGCAGACACAAAGTTGATTGGAAATATGTGTCCGAATGTAGTACTATAGTCAAATGATGAGACAGGACATGGGGATATAATGGTTCCACAGATATCGTGTCATACATTAAATACACATCTCCACAGATCTCTGTTGAATTATTGGATGAAACTGCTCTCATATGGTAGAGTAGTGGCTCGATCTGCTATTATCAATTCGATATCCAATAATGACTGTCGAATCCACTCAGGCGACCGTTATCCGTATTATTCCCGACTGGATTAATTCATGAGAGTAACTCTCTCCTAAATTACCTTTATACCTTAGTCCTTCTGTCTGAAACGGCACTGACATTTGTTTCGTGTTGGTGGCAGCTAATAAAGGTATAACTGAAAATGTAGAAACAAATGGGAATGAAGGATGCATGACATTAGTTCAGGTGCGTTCTCACGCTGCGATGTGTAGCAACGATTTCAGGGGATTTCCCTACAATGCGGAATTTTAATCGTTCGACATTTTTCTTGACCAATCAAAACAAATCGCAAATAAGGGGAATCCCCACAAGTCATTGCTACGAATCATACCGTGAGAATGCGCCTTTAACCATTGCCGAGGAAACATTGTCTAGTTTATAACCATACTGTTTGCTTGAAAGAACTGTATTTGATAATTCCAGCAGACAACAGCTTTCTGTCTTTGGTCAGTTGGCGCATTCAATGCAGCGTCTCCTATATTTTGTCTATTTTGTCTGGAAAACTTAAAAATCATCACGATTTGATCGGTCGGTCAGAAATTTTCTGATATATTCAGATGAAAAACATGATTGTAGGATAGACTAAAGAGACCAACTTGTTTGTCTTACTTTTCCTTCCTACCATTCGTGTTCTGTGCCATGAGCAGCGCACAGTGTTACCTGACGACAAGAAATTAACACAGATCGGGGACAGCGACCCAACTCTTAGTTTGGATTTTCTGAAGAACATTAACTGCTTCCCACTGTTGTATTGCTTATCGCATTTAGATCTGGCTTACAACAAGGCCAAACGCCGCTCTATTGCTACAGCTATTGTGAGGGTCACTGAAGGTAAGATAGTTACCCAATAAGAAAACATACGACGCGGATAGTGCGCAAATATCACCGGCTTGTCATTGCTGAGTTTAAGAGAACACCTCTGTGGCTGGTCATTCCAGACCAATCAATCAGCGCCACGTGTTTGTTAAATCTTAATGTATCATTCAAATACAAAGAAATTAATTTAGGGCTGGTTTAACAATATTGGTGTCATTTAACGTTATTATTTGAAAAAAAGCAGGCACGAAACACAAACGAATAGCCCATTCAGCTCCATTAATGTTTTTTGGAACATTTATAGCAATAAACTATGGAAATTGTTTGAATATGTTTTTACGCAGAAAAAATCTTACCGGAAAATCAGATTCACGTTCTCCTGTGTCTTTTGATTTTTTTGAGGGGCAACGTAACAAAAGGAATTTGAAATAAACCTTTCTAAAATCTCTCATGGACAATGGATAGATAATTGGATAGATCAAACTGTTACAGTATCCCAGCCAAACAAAAATACGGAAGACTTGAGATGGCACACACTGACAAAATACCTCTATGATGTTAGCAGTAAGAAATGGTGCCCATGTTATTACATAGACACCCACTATAACCCCCAGGGTACATGTGGCTTTTTCTAGTAAATGGTTATCTAATTGTTTTCCATGGTATTTTCCTCATGCCAAGAAGCACATTGCCTGGGGTAGCTAACATCTGCAGTTGTTAGCTATTCGTTTGTGTTTCGTGCCGGGTTTTTTTTTTTTCTTCAAATAATAACGTTAACACATTTGTCTTGCTGCTTCCTTGAGATTCGATAGTATAAAGTGAAGGAGACGATGAGAGGCAGGAGGATAGTCAGAGTAGACACAGTGACAGCGTAACGTAAACTCATCACAAAAACACACTGTGGATTTGTAGAGAATAACGTCAGGTTATCTAATATCGCTTTTTCATCAAAATGGCATCCGTTTTCTATCGGCAGAAACGATGCCATAATAGCTATTGTCCAGACGCCAGCGAGTAATGCCAAGGCCCTGTATGACGTCATCAAGGAACTGTATCTTAACGGGTGTATTATAATCATATATCGATCGAAACTAATTAAACAAACATTCAAGATGGATGAGCTCGTCAACATCACATCGAAGGAAACCCAAACTGAACAAAATTTCTCTTCTAAAATCCACTGACCGAACACCTCATTTAACATGGCGGGGATCATCACTATTGTGCCAACAAGTAAATCCGCTAAACTCAAGGAAAGAATAAAAATGTTTCAGACTATGTGTAACACCTTATTACAGATCACTGCAACAACAACGATAACGTTACCAGCAATAGTTATGACGATAATTGAACCCAATGTTATCGCTGCTGTCACATCTAAACAACCAGGGTTTCTGTCTGGATATAGATCGACCCTCAGCCTTGAAACAAATTGATCTCTATATATTTAAACGATCAAAATTATTTGTAATATGTTCAGAAATTCGTCAGAAATGCTTCCTGTTTTCAGAAACGCTCATTTGGCAATGGAATTAAGTTGAAATTTATAAAATAAATAATTCATAATGCATAAGGGTGTCCTTTTAGATCAGTGAGACTTTTCAGCTTACTGTTTTTAAAACATCACCTTGATAACGTGGAAGGATTCTGAGTCAGTCCAAGAATAATTAAGAAATTCCGAATCCTGACAACTGTCCGTCAATAGAGATTATCATTGACGGGTATAATATAATATGTATAATATCTCAATTCGATATCTTATAGTTCTAAGACAAAGGTAAATTCCAAATTAACGATGGCATATTCAACACATTTTCTCTTAGAAGGAATCCACAAAAGTACCCGAAATATAGGATCCCGTTTGACAGACAATATTTTCGTGAAATATAAATGTAGAAAGTTTCGATGCATGAAATTTGTTCCTACCGAATAGTATCCATTTTGTCAGCCAATGTCACAATCAGTTTATGATTTCCCTAAGGTTATGAGCAGACGGTCATATAACATATCCTATTCTCCAATGTTTCTCGGATATTGATTTGCGCTTAAATAACAGTATCATATCTTTATTATTCGAATCGTTTGAAATAAAAATTCCTCTTCAATTACGTCCTGTGAAACAAATTCCACAAAGGAGTATAGATTGTTAACACCAGTATTGTTGAGTTGGCCTTAAAATTAACGAGGGTCCCATCGATCGCTTACCGCCGACTAACTTTACACATCTGACGAGGCTTCGCCTGTGTAAAACGACCGTACATCTACCCACTGGAGAATACATTCAGATAAAAGAACGATTCCTTGTTTATTCCATCCGTAAAATTCTTAAATGAAATTGTTTAATTCGGTCTACTTCGACATCTGAAATAAAAAAAAAGTCATATTGACATGATCAGAAAAACATATCAATCATCGACAGATCCAAGAAACTCCACCATACAGATAAAATGCACAATAATAACTGTCATCCAAACAAAGCACCGTGGTCCTTATCCGTCTCAGGTTCACTGTCTTTCTGGTGGAATAACAACAGGACAGATGAGGTGAGCTGGCTGGTTGTTTGTAAAGCAAGAGATCGGAGCTTAACACCCACTTAACGAACAGAAGTCTTCTTAGTTAACTAACAGGTTGAATAAGGTAGACAATACATTCACAGACGAAGAGTCGTCGTCAATGAAAACTCATTGACCGATCTCTTTAGCATTTTAAATCAGATGAAAGCTTTATTTGTCTCCCAAACTTGTCGACGTAAATGACTGTCTCTGTGTACAGCTAGATGTCCCTCACTATACTGTTATACAACCGATGGAGAGAGATATATAAGCCATACCAGGAATCAATAGGCTCTACTTCCAATCAGCAGTCGATCTGAGAAAAGTCCCTCATTTCTTGCAGCCAGTGTGTGAACAAATGAAATCGGTGCTCACTCGAGTTACCCAATTCGTCCAAACCCTTAATAAATCTAGTCACACTGGTGCCCAGTATACACGAGTAGACGAAGCAACTAAACCAAACACATGGCACATGACACTGTAATTGCGACTGTTATCCTCCATCTGTTCTCATCTCTCTGCTGTTCAGTCAACATATGACAGGCCACACAAAGGTTGGAATCGTCAAACACACAGCGCCATTTGATCGGCCTTAGGCTCCAGAAAATAATCTCATGCCATCTTGTCCCTGAACAACTTTGACATGTCTTGATTCTAAATAGACAGCCCTAGCTTATCAGAAATGTTCATTGTGGAAAAAAATGTAGTTTAGCAGAAAGTTAGCCCCATACATAAATTTACTGCTCAAAAATGTCATTGGGATTTGGGACAACCCCCAAGGAATTCGAGATACACATATGGTTATAAATCTTGTTACAGATAACATTCCGTCTGCTACATGGTTTCCAGATCACGGATGTTTCCTGGTGTAGAGAAAATAGTGTCTATTTACTACAAGTGTGCTCGTGTTGGCATATTTGTCAAAGTGTTCAAATATGTTGATTATGTTTTGTCTATGGATATAACTAATCAGCTTTCGACTATACTTGAACCAGTTTTGTGTACCTTTCTATCCTATTTTAGAAAATTCAATATTAAATTTCAACTGTTATCTGTTACGCGGGTGCTGATCACTCCCTTCGTTCTGAAAGATTTTGAGGAAATCTATCTATAATCTAAAGAATGTTGTCTTTAATACAAACTGTTATCAACAGTGACATCCTGGTATCGTCGGGTACCACAACTAAATGACGGACGATGCTACATGGCTAGAGGTTTAAAACAGGTTTTAAGTTAATTACTGTTTGATTCACTTGACAAATAGAACAGGTATTGTACTATAACTCTGTATTTATACCATAGATTTAAGTGTGGAATAAACTTATTATTATTAGCAGTAATAGTAGTAGTAGGTGTGTGGTAACAATACAGATTACAACACGTCGAGAGCGTTAAATTGTCGAAGACTTAGTGGGTTCTCTCTGCTTACAGAACTAAGATATAACGACGTATGGCGGCTCGCAACCATTTAATTAAAACCGGAAACCGTCTGACCTCCATGACTTACCTACAGCCCGCTTGGTCATAAACCAGGCCCATTTTGAATGTAGTGATATTCGCTAAAACGGCGTAAATTGTGCGGTCGTCGTCAGCGAATAACAACTGTATAAATACACCGGGACGATGCTATGATATCATTCATCCAGTTTTCTTTTTAAAGATAGCAGAGTCAAACAATCAAACAAACAAACAAATTATAAAGATACTAACAAGTTTGATCATTCTTAAATATCAAAATTGATCAATTTTATTTTAACCTACATTACACATTTTCAAAGTTTAATGTGCCTGGGTTTTTTTTTTGGTAAAAGTAACGTCCCCTCGTGATTTCCTGGTTAGACAGTAATGGCGCCGGTTTATCCCAAACACCCCGGTCTGCGTTGAAAAGCTAGATGGTGCTTTATGGTTACAAAATGGGCTCGAAACAGAGCCTTGGATAACAATAAGCCGGAACAATGTGTTCATGTGTCTTTCTCCTGTCCCTAATGTCAAACTCTTTCATGAAGTAAATTTATTTAATCGATTTCCAGTCAAAGGACTAAAATAAATCCCGCTTCTTAGGAGTGGCATTTTATTTTAAATATATATTGCCGTTCCTACCGAATTACTTGAAAAGAAATATACAATACTTCCCGGACAAATCAACGAGCGCAGATAAATACCACAGTCTTCCACAATGGACTTGTGACCTTGTTAGCCTTTCAGATTGACCGTTTGTCTGGCAAACAGACAACGGCACAGTAGAGTTAAGGGAGAATATTGATTAGGATTCGCAGCGTATTTGTTTTTAAAGGAAGAGATTTCAGTTTACTGTCTACTTGATGACCGGTGTTTGCCGTCTTCACGAAAGACCGGTCCTCTGAACTCTTTGCGTTTACGTCGGATGTATTCCATATAATGAAGGAAACTAACTATACAGATAGACGATCGGTTTAGCCGTAATATGGTAGGAGAAGATTCACGCAGCAAACATAGTACTAATCAGTAGGTGTCATCAATTTTAGCAGCGAGTTCACACATGTTAATATTGGTGTTCATAAAACTAAACGAGTCGCTGATTCCTGCATGGGAATGTGACAGAAAGTCATGACGGGAAAATGTAATTTAAGACAATGTCAGTCGCATAAAAAATATACTTCTCAGTGAACCTTGATACAATTTAAGATTTGTATTTGGTACAAAAAGCCACCGTCTGGAATCTTCAGACAACGAGCTCATGGACAGAGGTGTATATTATTTCGTGTCTTACACCTCAACTAATGGGTTCTTGGAAATAGGTATATATGATTGCATATCCTTCAACACCCCCCATAACGAGCTCTTGGAAAGAGGTACATATTATTCCGTATCTTACAGCTTAAATAATGAGTTCTTGGAACGAAGTACATGTGATTGCGTTGTTTAGGG
>JAQQZZ010136200.1:0-27736 GCA_030265115.1 Mopalia vespertina | reverse complement strand
GCCCTTAGCCAGATTGTCTGAGAAAGCAGCAAGGGATTTATCTCATAAAGCCATCCTGGCCTAAGCTGATCTTAATTACCATGACGACACAATACCTTCAGTACACTCTTATAAATAAGGGTTCTTTATGGTTCTAAATGGAACCAGGATGGTTCTAACTGGAACCATAAGGATAATGACGTTCTTTGTTATAATGCGATAGGGAGAAATACATGGAATAGTTGCTGTGAGGGAATCAAAAAGGGTTTCACCAGAGCCATAACTTAAGAACCTTAAAGGGTTCCATTAGAGCCATTTTTTTCTAAGAGTACTGGGGCCAGTTGCTCGAAAGGCTGTTAGTCGTTAAGGCCAGATTAAATCGCCTTTAGAGGATTAGATAGACCTTCAACATGGCGTGACGTCACCTTATAGTTGAATAAATTCAATAGTGCTTTGAGCAAACGGCCCCAGGTCGCCGGGACAAGTGATACGAACCTAAGCACGAACGGACCACTTGTTTCTTCAAGACATAGAGTACTCAAAAACACATCACCTGTATTTATTTGACAATCATAAAGTACAATATACAACAATGATTTAATCAGTGGTTACGGCTGATGCTACATTTATAAGATAGTTCGCAAGCGTGTCATGATCAAATTAACCGTCTGTTGGTAGTAACTGTCCATACATTTGTTTCATTGAGGCTTTTACGCCGTACCTGCGAAATAGTAATATATCCAAGGTCGTACTCAAGGGTATTGCACTTATATAACGGCTTCTTGTCCACTTCCTACTCTGTCTAGCAAAAGTGCAGTGAGAAATCCGGACTGCACCAGTCCTGCGATAGCTGGGTCTAGTGGGAAATTCTACTTGTGAGTGGTATGGTCCGGATTCCGAACAGCACTGGTTTTCGAACAATACATTTTTGTCGTTTGTCTTTCTGTAATTGGTTGATACAAAATGAAATAAAAAAGTAAAAGCTGTAATTCGTAAAAAAAACAGCATTTACCGAGGACTGTCTAAAATTTAATTAAGACGCGTTTAAAACAGTCAAATGGTTTTCTTAACTGTTCGAAAATCGATGATCGGAATATATATATGCGGATCATTACTCCAACGAGTTTACCGTTGAACAATTACCGCAGACCCTCTGTTTGACCAATGTTAACAAACATGGCATTTTTGGCCAATCACTGGTCAGAATACCCAACTACACATCAGATATAAGAGGGTGACCCCGGCAATCATGGGAGTGGTTCGCTCGCGATTACTCACTGTACCGATGTCAGACTAAGAAGTAGACATTCAGTCGTCATATACGTGTAAAACCTTTGAGTACGACCAATGATACCAATTCAAAACTCTCTTTAAAGAGCTTTATTCACTAACCTTGACAGAAACCTGGCCTCGTTTTTCCAGTTTATATTTCTGCGTCTTTAACAGTACGTCGGATGTGGGCTCACTTACGTGGATCTTTAATGCTGCAAAAGAAACACACTTCCTGTTTTAACCAAATAGAAAAATGAGATATATATTTTAAGAGGCCGGTGATAGCGGAGGATCAATTTCCATCCCCCATCACGGATTGAGGTAGGCGTGGGACGTAAGGCTGACGAGGGAATTGGCCCTATACATTGTGCTATATTATACCATGGTTGAAGTTAAACATTAGACAGATGTGATAGAATAATCATTTAAACCACTTGGAAGTCCTCGAATATACTGTACACACCACCCCAGACGTCAAACGATATTTGCCAGTATGACATGCCTTTTTCAAATTTACTGAAAAACATAAAGTCTACGTTGTGTAGATAATTCTCAGTTTACAAGTGATTAGGATCAGAACACAATGTACTGCAGTGAATCATTTCCGGCGAACGTTATTTTTTTTACCGAAAATCACTCAGGTAACTGCAAATAAAAATGAATTGTCCTCTGTTTTTTGGATACGGCTAAGCTGATTTCAATTTCTTGTTATTTGCAGTTATCTGCAATTTTATTACATTTATTACGACCGAGCGTAGTAAAGTAACGAGAATCTCGCCACGTTTAGCCAATGGCATTTGAACACATCGTATAATGGACATTGCTCCATGCCTTGTTTTCATTCTCTGTAATAGGAAGCCCTCCAATATCACGGAGACTCAACACGATTTCTAGACAACAAATCAGTCTTATGAGAAATCTATATTTAAGTCTTCATTACAACGCACTACAGTATTGTAGATAGACATGTCCTTACAACTTCTCTTACCATAAAATGACGTAACAATTGATTTCTATTACTCTGTTGCGCAACGTAATATTATTGGTGTTGCGTAGCAATTAATTTCTATTATAGGATCACACACTCACACTGATTATTTTGTGACGTAGTGTCATCTAACTGACTGTTATGTATAACAGCCAGGTTAATTACAAGACGACGCTCCAAGAAACCAAACCGATTCGGGCGTGTGCCGTCGTTTAGCAGCTGTGGCATCAAGGCAACACGAAACTTCCTTCAGCCGCCAGCGTTTGAACAACCCATCCTGGGTAGCGTTAGAGCAATGGTGCACTCACTCATAGAAATAATGGTTATTTGAGGGTTCTTTAGAAAAGAGGATGGTTCTATATGGAACCATTACAACAAAAACGGTTCTTTGATATAAGAAGAAAGGGAGAAATACTTGGAACAGTTGCTGTGAGGGTTCCATACAGAACCGTAGACGGTTCCACCAGAGCCATGTCTGAAGAACCTTAAAGGGTTCGATTAGAGCCATATATTTGTTAAGGCGTAACTCTAAATCTCGTATAAGGTTTTAATAACGACCAGTTTCAACAATACAAAATACATATCTCAATTCACAAGTGATTTTGACGTTACATTTTGAAAATTCTGCCGCCCAGTTGAAGACAAATTACAAACCCCAAAACAATATTTCTGATTATTTATAAATGCAAAAGCTTAGCTTTTGAAACATTTAAAGAAAGCTTGTATTGGCATAAGACTAGTTTAGTACTGACATTACATCCGTGTCCATTCTATTTTTTGCACCTGTGTCTTAAAGGAGAAGACCACCCAAAAACCATATTCTATAATAAGTAAAACTTTTTGTTTGTAATACAATACATTCATTTCCATTTTCATAAACTGATCGTAACTCTGGTTATCATCCATTCAAAAGGAACACAAGCACCAGTTGAGTCATCAAATCCTGTGCTGCTAAGTTTTCCGGCACTCTGGTTGGTTAGCCAGTTTTGAACTATCCAATGCTAGATCAGTGAAGTCTGCTGTACACAGGATTTGGTGATTCAAGTGGTTCCGGTCTTCCTCTTTAATGGATAATAACTAGAGTTATGAGAGTCAGAATTTTTGTATTGCATTTGACAGAAAAATGTTTACTTATGTAGAAAACACGGTTTTTGGGTGGTCTTGTCCTTTAATACGTGAAATGGCTAAACACAATAGCATCATTGCGATCAGGAGAAAAACATGATCATATTCATGGAGACGACCTACAATTTGTTTTATTGGATACGTGAAATAGCTAAACGCAAGAAGCATCATTGCGATCAGGAGAAAAACATGATCATATTCATGGAGACCACCTACAATTTTTTTTATTGGATAGGACCTAGACTTGATCTCTAGAGAACGGTTGACATAACTAAGATACTAAGTAATAATAATATATGATGACGAATTGTCATCTTTATAACTGGTAAGCTTATTTCTTAATAAGATGGATAACAGCCAAAAAACTTCGTGCAAACCAGACCCGTGATTGCCGAAGATTGTTGTATTACACTCTTTAAATGAAATTGATAGGCTATTAGTAGGAGATCAACAACAAACAAAATTGCACTTTTCTTACCGTACCACCCAGTCAAGCTTTCTTCTACCTTCGGTAATAAACAAAAAGTTCCTTGATAATGACGTCAGCAATGTATAACTACACACAGCGTGAATGTCTTATTAAATACACCAGAGTCAAAGTCTTAATAAAGGAGAGAATGGTTAGATCTGTGTTTTACAGTGGATTCACGAGTAATTTAAAGAAAGTACGAAGAGTTTTTATTTATAAAAAAATCCTTTGTTGTTGGTACTTTTTTACATACGCTCGCTGCGACTTGCGATGTGAACATTTGTCACTAAGTAAGGTCACATTTTATTTTCCAACATCTACCACTTAAAAAGGCAAAACACTATATGGATGGCAACTTCTCATGTATTTTTGGCGAGAGGAATGAGTTGTCTATTGTCAAAAACGGGTCTTTGAAAGTGACCTTAAAAAAAACCTTTGGCAGCGTATATTTTTAAACAATATTTATCATACTGGCACAGGGATGTCGAACAGTTAAAACCGATCTTCTCGTGTTCTAGATAAACTCTCCGACTCCCAGACTGCAACGCTTGGCAGTTTTTGGAGGAATATTATAACTTAAGCTCTTCTTTGTGTTCTCCTGTGTTCTTACGACGAACATTTGTTTTACATTTTTATTTCATATTTAATATTAACTGTGGAAAATAAACCGACTAGTGTTGCAGTTGCTTACTGAAAAAGCTGTTGAATTGCCATCCATATAGTGTTTTTTCCATTTTAGTTAATCAACTTCTAAATGCCACTCAAAGATATCTACCACTTAGCTCTGCAGATAACTAGCAGGAAAAAAAGGGATATAACTCTTCCTATGACGATGTGCGATGAAGTGTTTATCTCCCTTGCATTGGCTTGTTTTCGTACTGACGACATCAGACACCGTATGACGAGATTGAGAAACAATGCTTAGAAAAAAACCTAACTAAATGCATGTTTCTATCTTGAGTTTACAGATAAAATAACTGCAACAATCGTCACAATTTTGCTTTCGGAAAGTTAGCCTTTGTAGTTAGTTTAAGATGACAAACGTAACGTATGATGCAAGCAATACTGGGCACGGGTGACCTTATAGAACACCTGTACTATTATATATGGTTCTTCAGAACTTACGATGTCCCAAATCTGCCCTATTGTCATAGCTGTTTGACGTTTCATTAAAGATTCTGCTGGATTTAATTGAGTAACCTAGGAATTTTCCCGTGAAATATTCTCGACATGGTACGAGAACAGGCCCCACTAACCGAATCCTTTACCTGCTACAACATTATGCCGATTAACTTACTTGTATCTATAAATATCTACAATAATTGTACCACACATCACTATTTATATGTGCTATATTACATACTATAACATGTATACATTTCATATTTATTTTCATATTGCATTTTGTTTAAAATATTCTTCAATGCACAAACTTGGGGCTGAGGTTATAAAAACTGTAGCATACTCAAGTCAGCGTCTGTGCTCAAACTGTTGAGAGCGTGCTCTCCTGAGTTGTGCTCCGATTTTGTGGTTATAATATTTTTGAGCACGTACTCAGCGGAGTACAACATCAATGCACATTCCATCTGTTGAGCACGCTGTTGTGGAGCTCTTCAGTCAATGAAGGTAAAAATGCCCTACGCTGCTTTTGTCGGCTGCTTCGAGGCGATTTTGTTTGTCACTGATAAAATGTTTTGACCATTATAAACGTCTAACTTTCAATACGAATCCAAGAAGGTATGTTAAAAAACATTTGCAGCCACCTAATTATTAAAACAAGTCTTCAGTCCCGTTGAGCTTGCTCAGATCGTGCTCAGCTGAGCACAGAAAGCGTTCTCAATTTTTGTATAACCTCAGTTTTCGAACAGAGACTCCGGAGTCGAAATATCATCTTGAGCATGCTCGGGACTTTTATACCCTCGGCCCCTGGTATATTTATATAAAATATGTATCCCACAAATGTACGCGAGACAAGCCTAACGGCGTAATGTGTACAAAGACATGTTACAAGTACAAAATTATGTTTATATAAAATAATAACAAACGTAACACAATTCCTTCGATTTGATTTTTGGACGGAAACCTTATATATTCCATCTTTATATCAGACTAAAATAACTGTGTCGGAGAAAGAAAACAGGGAATATGTTTTTGTTCTTTTTCTTTTCAGGAGAGGAATGAGTTGTCTATTGTCAAAAACGGGTCTTTGAAAGTGACCTTTAAAACATACCTTCGGTAGCGTACATTTCTAAACAATATTTATCACACTGGCACAGGGATGTCGAACAGTTAAAACCGATGAATCTTCTCATGTTCTAGATAAACTCTCCGACTCCCAGACATATATATATACCAAAAACCTTTTTACAACCTTCTGGGTCCGAACCATGCATGACAGTTTTCGGAGGATTATTATCACTTAAACTCTTCCTCGTGTTCTTCTGTGTTCTTACGACGAACTTTTGTTTTATATTTTTATTTCATATTTAATGTTAACTGTGGAAAATAAACCGAGTAGTGTTGCAGTTGCTGACTGAAAAAAACAGTTGAATTGTTTTAATGTGGGACAAGGTTAGAGCATATGTTGTTCCATATGATGGAAGTTTGGACAAAGAATGTGTTTGTTGGACTGATTGGGGTTTAACGCCGTACTAAAGGTTGCTTAAATCATATCACGGCGTGCCGTCTCAATGGGGAGAGGAAACCAGCCGCGACGCCACTGGCAACAAATTAAGGTAAGGCAAGACAAATGCAGGACAAATACAGGAGGTAATACAAGGACATCACAAACATATCAGTCCATGTTGCCCCTAAGCCCCGGGAACACCAGGGCAACAGTAAGCTCTCTCATAAAGCGCCCGTGATGAACAATATAAAGGCTTGTTTATTTCACAATGTCTCAATTTAAAAAAAGACCTGTTTCTTATTCTCTTTCTGATATACTATGGACTCCTTCCCTTTTAAGCTTATAAGACCATTGATTATCGTCTAACGCCTTTGTCAGGGGGTGGACATATTTCAGATATATGACGTGTTTGTACTCCTTTGATTGTTTTTTCTGTTTGTTTATTATATTCCCCGTCTTTTCCACGTGTCACCAAATACGAAAAATCAATATAACCCTGCAATTCTTAGATTTTAATACATTTCATTAAATAGTATGAAGCTAACATAAAGGCATTTCAGTGAAAATAATCCAAAATCTTAAAAGGAATTTCACTTGAAATAATCAAAATTCGCTAAAGCGATACAATGTATATAATGAAATTCCTTAACGCATTTCAGAATATATATATTTTAATTTCATATATAGATTGTGGGTAATGAATTTTGTTATTCTCTCATAAATCATTGGATGTGTCAGTAACATTGGACCAAAAACCGCATTGTATAAACTGGTATGTTAATTTGAAAATAATTTTGACGGAACATAACTGCTTAATAATGGAGTTAATACTCCACATGCATTCGAAACTTGAACATATGGCAAATTATGTCGGTCCAGCATCATCCAACTATGAAAACGCATTCATTAGTTCAGCACAGACTTGAAACTAAATATTCATTTGGATTATCTTTGGTAGTTCTTATCCATTCTTTACGTTCTTCGCTTTCCTAGCCTACCCCCTAGCGCTTAAACAACTTACTCCATGTATAAAGGCCTGGGGTCAGTTGCTCGGAAGACGATTTGCGGCTAACACCAGATTAAATCCCTAACACCAGGCTAGAGATAGACCTTCAACATGGCGTGACGTCATTTAATAGAGGATTAAATTTAATAGGGCTTCGAGCAACCGGTCCCTGATGACTAGAAACTAAATCTGCCTATAGATATTTATTTTCCATTGGTCCTACTAGCCACAGTCCCGTGGCTTGATTCACGATGGAGACAAGTACAATTGTCTTTGTCTAAATTTAAAAAATATATTTATTATCAACCTCACATGTATGTACATATGATGCTTTGTCCATATCAACTTTATTTATTGTTTGTATAAATTTATAAAAAAAATTGATTTCACAGATATGTGGATTAACCAAGACCGATGAATCATCTCATGTTCTTGACCCCCAGAGCAAAGTTTCAAAATAGCTCTTAATCTCGATTCGTCGTGAGTAACCTACAGACATCTCGAGAGAAGGAAATGACCATGTACATTGTATAGAAAATATTTGATTAATACATAATATGTATAGCGATTGTGTTCTATTATTTAAAATGGGCAATGCCTTCAACATATATGAGGAATATGCATGAGATGGCTCTCAACTAGATGAAACAGTTCATTTGTTAGTATCAATATGTATCGAAATTTAAGAATGTAGTGATTTTTTTTATCTTACCCTTACACCTTTATTAGTTTATATAAAATTAAATTTTCAGTTTAACTCTACAAAACGAATTTCATAAGCATTCACAGAATCAAATCTTCATCAAAATAGAACTGCCATTTCAGCTTAAACTTAATATTATTTTGAAGAAGCATATCACCATACAGTAATTATTCGTGTGTTTATCGGTTTTGTTCAAAAGGGTAGTTTAGGGAACTAACTTCTATTGGTGAATCAGACCACTACAACTCGCGACCTTAGCATTACAGGGTTCTAACTAACATTTTGGTCGTTTTGAGATAATCGCTTGCAAAGTTCAATTGCTGCTTGTGCATTGGTCCTCTAAAAACTTCCTTCCTAGCTAAGCCGAAGCCTCATTGATGGAAAGTTGCAAATAGAACCCTGTTATTTTGAAGAAGGTGTCCACTAGTGAATTGGAACTTTGTAATTCCGTTGTGGACATAAGACCGACGAATTTTACATACTGCTCTCCTGCTAGTAGATAGACCTTTGTAATCCCAATATTATCCACTATCAAACTCATTTTTAAACAAAATGTTAGTTAGAACCCTGTAATTCTAAGGTCGCGAACTATCTGCAGAAGTGTGTCGAAAGAGAAGGAATTGTGCGTTATTCTATGCAAAATTAGTGACATATTGGTAAATGCGTTGCCAGTGGCATCGCCACAGGGCGGGGGAAGGTCCATTTGCCTCTCCGGCCAATGTCCTTATCCACCCACGCCTCAGGTGAAAACATGCCAATATATTAATTATAAACAAATGCTCAAACTTTAGAACTGTTGCTCTAAATTGTGGACATTTTCTTGCAACTATACATATTACCACAATGTAGACCGATTATCGATCAATGAGAAGAATATTGATGCAAAAAGTCTTCTATTAAAATAAGTCCCCCCCCCCCTCCCTCCCCTCCACACACACACACACATACACAAATTTCAAAAGCTCACATTTCCATTCTTTATTAGAAGATATGCCGATATACATCTATATTATCAATACGCATTGGCCCGCGGCTTTGGTTCCATCGTAAGCGTATCAGTCTACTGATTCCCCTGTGATGTACCGCTGACAGGAACGACCTTAGGCAGGTTACATGAGGGAGAGAACCCGGCAATCGCAGGGATGGTTTTGACGAGGTTTCTTCTCTGTTTTACGTATTAAAAGACGGAGTAAAAAAACGAGTAAAAAATGGACAATCTGTCGCCCTATTAGTGAAATACCTTGAGTACGACGTTACACCCCATGCAATAAAATAAAGAGACAAATAAATAGTTATTTATGGAAATTTTTTCTCTCTCGGTAAATTCGATCATTTTACCACGTTAATAGTGGAGCATTTGTAATGGTTCTTAAGGTGTAACAAGACACTCTGAAATCGCTGTAGTCTAGCCTGTTAACATTTGCTAGTAAAAACACTCCATGAAATCAGAATTTTGTCGAGTGTGGTCTATAGTTGATTTACGGCTCAGTCGTAGCGAGTCTCGCATCCTTCACCGAGATCTGCCTTGACACCGTGTAGCTTTTCTGTGGAGCACGGACTTGGATTAACATGGGGTTTAAAACCAGCTTAGGTCAGCTTATTACGAACTTGTTAATCAGTACTTGGATGCAAAACACCGCTGGAGCGCGGCGTCGCCGAATCAAAACAACGCGCGCAGAGGAATTGGCATGAGGTCATCTCCGCGCTCGGGGTCAGTCGGTACATTTTACAGGGCGTCAATTAAATCAGTCCTTTTCAGAGCAATTTGGCAAGCTATAGACAAAGGTGTTGATGAGCTTACAGGTCGACGGTCTTGAGCCATCAATACACATCTCGTTGTGTCTGTTTTGTGAATTTCCCAAAAAGACCCTAGTTGTATGTATAACCTATCTTAATTATACAATTTTTGGATAACCACTTCTTGTTTTGTGATACAACGTTTCGATACATATGCCTGTGTCGTCATCAGGGGTAAATTGACTATAAATTTACACCTGATGACGATACGGCCATTATATGTATCGAAACGTTGCGTTCTATCACAGAACAAGAAGTGGTTATGCAGAAAGTTTATAATTATGTTCCCCCACTCTCTTGTTCTATCTTGTAAAGGAATATAAAATTAATAATTGATTGTTTTTAATATCACTGATCATGACCCTAAACCTCAGTTAAGAAGCTTAAATATATGTTAAAAACTAACCCGTGTCAATACTTCTTGAAGAAACTATTTCTTATCGGTACCGTATCCAGGTTGATAAACAGGGATCGGTTGCGCAAGCGCTATTAAATTTACTCCACTATTAGATGACGTCACGCCATGATGAAGGTCTACATCTAATCCGCTATTTGCGATATAATCTGGTGTTAGCGACTAACATAGTCTTTCAACCACTTAAGGACACAAAATGTCGTAGGACAAAAAAAAATTGCCATGTAATGCTATAGGCGAAAAATATCGTAGGCCTGCAAGATGTTAATGTCTCGTACATTGCTGGCTATGTTGTCGTCGGGCTCCTTAAGCAGAGGGGTGTGTATCACAAAATATAATTCAAAAACAGTAAATGTTTAAAATAATTGTACGATGTTATGTAAAGTGGTTTTAAAGATATTTAACCATCTAGTTTTTACAACTGAAATGAAGGTATTTGATCTTAAATATATTTGCTGAGTTTAACACTTATGGCTGTCCTTTTCAGTGATTTTCGTTCATAAACTTTGATTTCATGAAACATCATAAATAATTTGAATCATGGACAGTTTCAACTGTAATATTTGCATTTTTTTAAAACCAAAATGAAACGTTTGGTATGTTGACACATGTGTGTGTCTTTTTCGGTTCGGTTTGTTTCTCTTTGGGATTTTCAGTGTCAGGAGTGCTATTAGTTGGTGTTCTCGCCACAGCGTAGCTGAAATACTGCTGAATGTGGCGTAAAACAATAATCAATCAATCATTAATGTCGTACGACATTTTGGTAAAAGTGGCCCCTTGTCCCTGGGGTATAGGTTGCACATATATTAATTTTTCTCTCTTCATTTATTCAAAATATATTAAGGTGGGCAAAAAAACTTTGTTGTAAAAGGGTATTGCCATATCAATGGACACTACATACAAGGCTCTCTATACATGATTTTAAGATTCCTTGCAAAGAACGCGAACACAATACTTTGCCAATGTGTTGGGCTCTGACGTTAAAACCAGACAGTGTTAACAATATACAAGCACTGCATGTTTGAGAAAGGAACATCATGATTTGTCACTTCGAGAAATTTGATGCTCCATGAGCGCCAACATCAATTGTCCCGAGATGACAAACCATGATGTTCCTATCTCAAACCATCTTCGCCGACCAAGAGTTTTATTCCGAGCTACTCTACATTACAATATTGGCAGACCAAGACGCTGTAACCAGAATATATACAGCCACGCAATTAATTGGCTGCCTGGGAACTTGCAGGCACCCAATCGGGTAGCGTGTAACGATAAGACTCGTTTAGTGCAAAATGTGGCGATATTTAATAACGAAATTTGCAGGTAACTGTAATCGCATAAACGATTGGTTGGATGTAATTGTAACAGGGGGAGTTAACTCGAAACTTGATCAATATATTCGCTAGAGGCGTAGCCGTAGATTCTGGTCGGTCCGCCAGGGGTAGTAAGGTAGTGTAATCCTCTTGCTTAGCGAAGATGTTGTCGAACATGTGACACTTGTTTTGTTTTACCGAATGTACTCCTCTATAATGATGTATAGAGGGAGTAAGCAATCTTCTAGTGCCCCGAGACCAGGGTCCGTATTCATAAAGCTACATGAGTATTTATTGAAGTTAAGAAAACCTTTTAATTTTCCAACATTATGTATACTTTAAACGCAAAATCACAATTTTTGTTAATTTTTTGAGATGCTAAATGTCAGTAGTGTGTGACATTTTTCAAATGGAAACTTATTATTTCACAATTGATATTTTTTCAATGAAAAATTTATGGCTAGAGTTTGTCAAAATAGTTCTTAACTTTTAAAAAATACTTCAGTGGCTTTATGAACACGGGCCCAGTGTCTGTATTCACAAAGTCTTAAGAAAGGAAATAGGCTTGCTTAAGGTCTTACTGGACCCTTTGAGCTAAAAACTTGGCAATTGTCTTTTTAAAGTGATACACTTTTTTTAGTTCAAGGGATACTCTACAAAATGAACTAATTTATTTGGTGCTATAATAATTTGATTCTGAAAAATAAAGTACCAAGCATGCACTGTATTTTGCACTGTCGACATCAATTCAATTTGCAATAAGTTCCAAAGCTATATATTATTAAACCGTCACCAAATTTGCATATGATATATGTAATACTGAGTATCCTATCGTTCGTAAAATAAGTACGTACATATTATTTCGATCTATGTTCTGCGTCACAAGGGCCTTCAAAAACGGTCATCAAAATCAACCCCCGGGTCGAGCAAGACCTTAAGGGAACACGAATCTCATATTGTTTTCGTTATTTTGGAATAAAACTTTTGTTGGAACAGAAAATTGTGCAGGTTGAAACTCGTCCGGGAATCGAACCCACGACCTTCGAGCCACGAGTTAGGGACCGAATCGCTAGCAGTATATGCTGGCCACCATACTCTTAGAAATATATGGCTCTAATGGGACCCTTTAATGTTCTTCAGTCATGGCTCTGGTGGAACCCTTTATACTTCTGTATGGAACCCTCGCAGCAACTGTTTCAAGCATTTCTCCCTTTCTTATTATATCAAAGAACCGTTTTTGTCGAAATAGTTCCATATAGATGGTTCAATCTTTTCTAAAGAACTGTTTTTGCCGTTATGGTTCCATACAGATGGTTCCACCTTCTCTTAAGAACCCTCAAAGAACCATTATTTCTAAAAGTGTAGGCACCCGGCCTTCTACAAAATAGAAGGTTAGTCAGCTGGAGTCTAGGTAGCTGACATTCAATCTTAGCGGACATTTAATCTTAGAATCTTATACTTACTCCATCTTAGCTATACTTTAACTGCTTTATTGTTCCGATTCGAAAGATAAATTAATAATAAAACTTTAAATTTCATGTCCAAATTAACTTTTAAATTTAATATTCCCAATTGAGTCTTTTTTTAACAATGAAAATATAAGTAAACGAGAAGAGTTAAAGTCTTGCTGGACCCCTTGGGTTAAAAATGGGCACAGTTTTTAAAATCTTTTTATTTGAGCTAAACATTCAAAGTTTGTGACAGTGAAACAAATGGTTAATTTAGGTTTTCAGTGAGTCATTAACAAGTTGTTGGAGATTAATGGGATAAGACTATAGGCTCCCAGGTGTGTTTTGTTCATATGTCGAGCTGTAATTCCAGTGTTCATGAAGTGAAATGTGTATTACGCTGAAAGATCTGACTAATCAATAGAACTATTAAATTGGCTTAGACCCCCTTGTGTTAGATTAAATATAGTATGAATAAATAGTCAATCTTAAAAGGACTATTTAAGACACTTTCGATTTTGCAGATTAGGCCAAGATTTTTAAAAGATTATTTTAAACGCTTTCCGAAGGGAGAATGTCTGGAGAAAAATTACAGGGCATGGTGGCCTATTTCACAAAATTTTATTATTTTAGATTAATAACATTCTGAAAAATAATCCAATTTATTTATAATACAATAACCTTTTTGTATAATTCCAGAAGGATTGAAGACATAGCAGAATTCACATTTTACCATGTATGTTGGGTTTTACTATATTGAGTATCCAGGTACTTTACGACGAGACTGTACTAAACAAGTGATTCTCCTTCAGATATAAAACGAGGTGACATAATATAACACTGATAGAGATATGAGTTTTGTGGCGAGAAAACAAACAGTCGGTTAACCGGGAAATTGGTCCTCGAGCGCGCAGTAATCTTCTTAATTCCCACCGTTACTATTGTGGCAGAGATTATAGCGTTTTAATTTAAATACGCTTTGTTTGGCGAATCGTCAAATCGATATTAAATCGCCTTAACAAAATAGTCCCTATTCACTGAAGAAAAAAGAACATAATTCAGATATTGATTAAGTTTTTGGCTAAGTAGTCCCCAAGAATCGGTCCTCTGTTAAAATTTAGCGCAGCGACAAGTAAATTGCCTCGCGAATCCTTTTGAGAGATTCTATAGCATCTCCCAATAAAGCCGCTTTTCAGACAAATCAGTCGGATTAGAGCCAATTCATCTTATAAAATCACTCATGTGTCGTGATCTCTGCTTAATGACATCTAAGAATCGACATTATCAAATCCTTTTCTGTCACCAGCACGGTAAACAAAACACAAATAGAGAATCGCTCCCGCGACCAATTTTCCTCACGCCCGGTTCATTATTTGAGAATCTCGGCGTCCATCGGCAAAACAGATAGACGCTTATCGAATTCTTTCCAACGTCAGGTTGGTAAATAAATTGATAAATTTGATAAATTAGTACTGTTGAAGAAGTAGAGGCATACATGTACTTACGAATCTCTTTTCCTTACACCCGGTCAACGTTTTTGAACGATCGTTCGGTCACACTGGTCATGCTGTTAGGAGAAGTCTATTCAATTGCGAGTTGCGGAAAGAAACATGCAACCACTTGATAATTTCAAAATAGTTTTTATTTAAACTCTTGTTTGAATCGATTCATTCGCCATGTAGGTGAAATAACAGTGGCGTAACAATATTATCTAAGCAAACGTTTCACTAAATTTATAACTAACGGAGCATATTTAACTTGATATCTATCATGCGCCTTCTTGTCGGATAGCTTTCTGTTACCCTGGTTCTCTCCGAGATAAGGGGCAACAGGAATTCGATATGTTTGTGGTGCCATTGTATTGCGTCCTGTGATTGTCTTGTGTTGTCTTAGTGTATTGCCAGTGGCGTCGCTGGTGGCATATTCGATTATTTAAGCTGGCAACCCCGTCATCTGAGTGAATAACCTCAAGAACAACCTTTTCTCTAATCACACAACGAACAATTTCTTGTTTTGGTACATTTTCCATAACTGATGATACATTTTATAACCACCAAGTACCGTCTAGCTTAATGTGGGCCTTTTTGTGTCTGAAATAAAGAATTATTATTATTATATTTACAAAGCAGACAACTTACCACAATGTAAACATGGCGGAGATCTACTCTTCCACACAGTTATGGGAAAACCCAACTGCTTAAAAAAGTATAAATATGTACTTAGGTGAAAATAAAATGTTTTTAAAAAATTTGAGAAAAGACTCATTAAAATCGAAGTTTAAAAATAAATGCATTGTTCTGCATCTAATCGACATAATTAAAATAGTCCCAGTGTATATAGACAGTTGTAAATTGCCGGATAACGGCCTCGTAATTGGTGACGGTTTTAATCAAATTCTGATAACACTGTTTTAATTGTTTTCTGTCTGCGTCTGGGGTGTTTGACCTCTAATATCTGACCTTTGACGTTGGGACACATTGACAGCTGCGTAGAATACACGAAATAATTCTAGCAACAGAGTTTAAGCGTCCCAAAGTGTGCAAATGGCTACTTCGGACCTTGAAGTAGCACTAAAATCTTCAATTAATTAATATCACCATCGAATAAATTCTGTAACCTTTTATTAGATATACATGCCTAAAAAGTGGAATAACTGGCTCTTCTACTAAAATTTCAAGTCTACATGTCAGGGTGCAATCTTGAGAGAAAAATGGCGGGTCGGCATAATGTTGGAAAGTTAATTATCCTCCAGTGCTAAGTAAAGACAGTATTGCTACTCTTCAAACAAACCGCCCTTAACTTGCATGACAGATACGGGCAGTCCCTGTGCGACAAAAACAAACCAGAAATAAGATGGATTCTGTAACTAAAAGAAAAAATTTATATTTTAATAACAAAAGAAATATTTACCTTTTTTGTCGGACAAATGTTAATACCTTAAAATGTGCATGTCCCCAAGAATCCGAAAATGAGTTCTACGGATAACAGGGTTGATAATCTGTCCAAAATATATATTTTGAATAATTTATATTAAATATATAAATATGCTACTCTACAGGTGTTCAGTATATTTAGTTGACTGGGTCAAAACTTAACTCAGTATTGGCGTTTAGGTTTTGTTTGTTCTTTTCTTTCCTTTAAATAGACTTTATATTTACAGCATATATGAAAAAAAAAATCAATATGTCCCCCCTCCCTCCCCAAGAAGACAATGGCTTTAAAACAGATAATAACAGTGCAAGCAGAGAAAACAAACCTCACCTGAATTGCACTTTTAAACTATAAACTATGATATGTGCTATATATATCAATATAATGAATGATTTTTGTGTCGTTTAGAAAGATAATATTAGCATTATTTTTTTAATGTGTGTTCGTATTTATGCATTCAGGGTATCTGAGTGTGAATTACATAGCCATGGTATGTCTTTATGTATGTATATGCATGTTTGTATATGCATTCTGTATGCATGTGTAGACAGATAGCCACTATATTCGTATATATTTACAGTTACATGCAGTTTATCTTTACACCAATTTGTTTTTGTATGTACTAATTAAAACTGTCATACTATTATATTTATGATAATATTCCTGATTGGTGAATAAACAAACAAACAAAACAAACAAAACGAAAACTCTCTGAGGGACAAAAATAGAAAGAACACACCCTGGTGTAATGAATATCACAATTTAAAATCTACGGAGAAGGAATGAACTCATTCTAAAATACAATCGGTTTATACTTTCTAGTTCAAGACATTGACTCTTAAGATACACCAGGACCATCTTGTTTTGCAGTTCTTGTATTTGCTGATCCTTGGCAAACGTTGCCTCAAATATTGGCGGAAATTAATGCGCGATGGCCTGGCATAGCGTACGAGAGTTGTTTTAGTCTCGTCCACGATAGAAACTCTCGTGAGAATCAATTGGAATAAACTGTTTCAAATCCAGTTGTCTCCCTTGGTGCTTTACAAAGATGAGACTATATCCACAAAATGAATGATCTCCGTGACAGCACAGCACAATTGCGTCTTTGTGACAAATGTTTTGTTTCTATCTATGAGCCGAGATTGCCCGCCGAGCTGTCTGTTAGCAGAAGCGTACTGCGCATGGCATGGAAAGGCTCATATCATGTGCAAATGTTGCTTCTTGTGCCGGTTTTTCTTTCAGCTGCGGCTTTTTCTGGAAAATGTTTTGACTCCAATGCAAATCTTTTTACTTTGGCTCGCTAATTTCCGTAACCTTTCTCTTGCCCATCTCCCTTTATCACCTGTGACAATCGTATTCTCGCGAGAGTTTCTACAGTGCACGAGACTAAGACAACTCTCGTACGCCATGACAGGCCATTGCGCATTAATTTCCGCCAATATTTGGGGCGACGTTAGCCACAGATCAGATGACATAGCTCTTATATCTTACTCGCGCATTGGTCTCCAAAACCAGTTGAATATATTACAGGCATATTGCTCAGTCTGGAAACTTAGCGTTAATATATCAAAGACAAAAGTAGTAGTATTTAGAAATGGGGGTAAGTTGGCTTATAGAGATAATTGGTATATTGGGAACGAGAAGCTCGAAACTGTTTCCATGTACAAATATTTAGGAATTATGTTTTCCTCGAAGCTCAGTTACCATAGATCCGTTCATCATTTAGCTTCCCAAGGAAAATTGGCACTGACTGAGATTTGGCAAACAAAGTGGCGTCTATGGGATATGCCAATAGATATATTAAAAAAATATTTAACACAAAAGTCCTCCCGATATTAGCATATGGGTCTGAGATATGGGGTTTGCAATCCTTTGATGAAATCGAACGTATACAAAACTTAGCTTGCAAGAAGTGTTTAATATTCGGTGTAAGCACTCCAACTGTAATAGCTGTAGCCGGTGAATGTGGTCGAAAGTCAATATTTTGTTCCACAGCGATTAAAGCTATAAAATACGGGCTTAAATTAATAGCTATGTCAGAAGACCGTTGTCCACACAAATCATGTAAAATGTTGCTAAATATGTATAGAAATGGAAAACATTAGAGGGCAAGTAATGTCCGGGCATATTAAATAACCTAGGTTTTGGTTATGCCTGGTTTCATCAAGGGCTGGGCAACCATAATATATTTATATCACTTTGGCAACAACGCCTCTTAGATATCTGCAAACAAAACTGGCATGACAAATTAAATAACAGCTCAAGATGTGATTTTTATCAATATTATAAAACGTGTATGGAATGTGAGCCGTATATACAAAATTTAATCCTAATGAACTACAGAATTGCCTTTTCTAAACTTCGCATCGGTACGGCCGGTCTTATGATTGACACTTGAAGATTTCTGGATGTTCCTACTCAACAACGATATTGCAAGTTATGCTCCAAGAATGCGATTGAGACACAATATCATTTCGTTCTACAATGCCCATGTTATGAGGGTATTCCCGTCAGGTTTTTACAAAACAGATCACTTTTTCGGTTTTATTTATTGATGTCTTTCAGAAAGCCCAGCACAGTCTTTAATTTAGCAAAATTCTGTAGTTTAGCACTTTCTCTGAGAGAACAGAAATTAAATTTGATATAATTGTTATGTTAATTGCTTTTTATTGTAAATTATAATTTACACTTGTCCTAATGAGGTATATTATATGTTATCTATAGATCAGCATATATTCAGACCAATGGCCTCTAATACTGTTAATAAATGATTTGTTACAATATTATGGATTATTGTACCGACAGTCAATTTCCAAGTGGACGGATGACGCTTCGACTTCAGGTAACCCTTTAATTTTATTCATGGCCTTGAAATCATTCTCACTGTCCAGCATATCTTGAATATCCCTCAAGATACCAGTTGCACCCCTGTAGGTCTATCTAAGTCATATCATAACACAACTTTAACTTTTGAGATAAAATAAAAAATAATTTTAAAAAAAATCTTAAATGATGCTGCTTTCTGATAATGATGAAAATATACCGGCACCTAAACAAACCGAGCCAGCGAAGCCTCTTAATCTTGTAGACATCTACAGGTGTGAGGGTGATTATCGATTGAACACCGCAAGTTAACTATATACCACATAAAAGAACTATATCCATAAAAAAAACACTCAGTGCTCAATGTATACACAAAACAAAAATATTGTTTATTTTAAGTTGGTGTTTTTTAAAATTATTGACAAAATGAACACAAAATCGATAAAAAATATACTATTTCCTCTTTAACAAATGTCCAGATTGACTCGCCACAGTACTGTTGCTCTGAACTCAAAGGCGTAAACGACAATCATTTAATATTTGAACACCTGCATATACATAGGTGGTAGATCATACAGGTAGGTTCTGGGAAATTTGCATTTACAAAGCAAACAGACTATGTGGCAATCACGTAGAGCACAAAAATCCAGGTATATTTTAATTATATTCACCCCAAGATAGTACTATGAGGAATAGGAATTGACCTAGAAGAGTATGAGTGGGTCAACAAAAGATAATGACAGTCCTAAGTTATGTACTACAGTCATTATGCCTGTTCAATATAACGAAGCGCTCGCTGTGACCCGGTAGCAATCTCTATATAATACCATTCGAGCTGGGGAACTCTCTAGCGTCTCGCCTCAGCCAGCATGTCTTAAAGCCTTGTTCTTCTGTCACATGACAACGGTCACCGTGAACGCTCCGCGAGATCCTAAACCCGCCCCTGGTAACGAATTTCGTTCCTTGTAACTGATTTTAGGTGTCGTATTACACTATTATTTTAAAAGTGTCTCACGAATATAGACCGGTTGTTCGTAACGCTTTGTGACTTAGGTAATAACTTAGGTAAATAGTGTAGCTTTTAACTAACAAGTGTTGTGGAGTCTTTCCTACACAAAAATGTATAACTCCCATTGAAACGTATAATGCACTTAAACTAATTAAAATAATATATTTCAATTTCATGATTAAATAACGAGCCTATTGTTTCTTTTAATTGGTTTTCAATCTTGGTAACCTTTCTATATAATAATTAAATTAATATTTTTATAACACTTGGAGTGCTGAATGGAGCCTTCTTCCTTCATATTTTTGTAAAGACTTTTGTGTATTATTTGTGAAAGTACTTCTTTGGAAATTATCAACATTTGTCAGAGATACTCAGTGGAAATAATCGTCAAAGTATTTAAATGTTAATAAGCAAGTTTAAGAGAAATTCACACAAAAAAGTACTGGATATAAAGACTTCGTTAAAGCATTTCAGCAGAAATTCACACAAAAAAGTGCTGGATATAAAGACTCCGTTAAAGCATTTCAGCAGAAATTCACACATAAAAGTACTGGATATAAAGACTCCGTTAAAGCATTTCAGCAGAAAGTCGAAAGTCGTAAAAGAATGTTACAATAAATAATCAAAATACAGATAATAAATTCAATAAATCACTTCAGTGAAAATAATAAAACAATAAATTAAAAAATCAAAAAAGCATTCAAGCCAACACTTACAGCGAGCATGAATACATTTTCCAGTTGAGTAAAACAAAAAAAGTATTCCGACTTCCGACTCTGAAATCTCTCCAAGTTTATTGCCAGTTTCGCAATTTAATAGCTGGGCCAATAGCGTTCGTGTCTCCATAATATTAACAATTATTAAATACACAATCCATTAAATCTATATTAGAATTCTGTGTCGGTGTATATTAAACAGTGGACTATTTTTGTGGCGATTTTGTACGGCGATTTACTGCATAATGTTAATTTATACACGGGTTCCACCTGCATGACTAACTTACCTCTGACGAGAGAAACGTTTTCCACGCACTCATCAGCTATCTACTTTCCAAAGTTACAAACATATTTTCACATCAATCTAATATTAGAGAAATAAATCATTCTTTCATTTGACTCTTAAAGTTTTTGTTTTGTTTCCGATCGATGAAAGGCGAGCACTGAGTTTTACATTTGCGTTTTTTGCATTGTGTTTACCAGGGAAGAATTTGTTGATAACAACTGTGTCCATTTTCCAGACATCGCAGTTTCTACAGAAGGAACCCCAAATGTTTCGTAAAGCAACTTATTCTGGTCAGTACGCCCATGCCGACAGCTATGGACCGTGGAGCAGAAAGCCGGCATGCGTGAGAGCCTCAATAGTGCGTGCAGTCAGAATATGCTCCGATATATCTTCCTACTAATTTGAACTGAACAAAATTTCAGATATGTTTAAAGTATGGGACGGTTTTAGCAAGCTTTAAGTAAAACAATTTTATAAAACTTCTCCTTCTCCTTCCAAGCGAACAATGTAAACAAAGAGAAAACTTCAAAGACTTCCATATACGGGAAAGCAAGGAGAAACAATTGCAAGCAAATACATTTCGAAACTAAATCCTGTAAACTTTATTATCGATAAGCCAACTACTAAAACAAATACTAAACACTAAAGATCCAATTCCCATTGAATTCAAAAGTGCCCTAATTTATAAATGTGAATGTCCAGCTTGTAATTCTTCCTGCATTGGGAAGACACATAGATGCCCCATAAACGTATGCGAAAGAAATCATTATGCAATCACCAAACGGCTACGTCACAACTTCGATTTTAGACACTAGCGCCCCTAGCGGGAATATCTTAAGGAGCGTTATATGTAATAATTGAAACATAACTGTTTGTCATCATTTAACACTATCAGCTGTATTGAATACAACAAATGTCCATAACAGACCAAAAACACAACTAGTTGAAGGCATGCAAATATATGTAGTAATGAAGCCATTTCAAGACTTTGCCTCGCTTTAACATAATTGTATTTAATTAGTGAAATTGTTTTCCCAATAATTATGACTGCTAAACACAGCACTGGAAGGACTCCCCGTGTGCCCGTGAGATCATTAATCATATTTGCAGTTATGACGGTTTTCGGTATTTAAAACATATTATTAGTTTACCTGATACATTGGACTCTTCAACCTCCCCCTTCTAATTTCGATATTATACCAGCAAATACTTCTATTGGTGACCAATCCCAACACTGGTAGGATTGATTGTTTAAGTTAGCCCCATCCAATCACCAATTAAACCAACCCCATTTAATTTGGCCATATAGTAATCTGTATATAGATCTGTAGTAATCAGGTATAGCCAGAATAGCTGGCAAACTACATCACATGTCGTTAAATATAATACGTTGGTTGACCGTCTGTACATGGAAAGTCACGCGAGAAAGTCCGTGAAAAGCCAATCGTGCACCTAACTCGAAGATAAATATAGTAGGAGACTATGTATGAATTACGTAGGAAAACTTGTGACTTTAAATCACGTAATTTTCGTAGAGAAAACTGGTGGAGATTTCATGACGTACATGAGATATAAACATAAAATATGTGGGTTATTTTAGAAATTCGTAATACAATATATTTATAGAATATATCTATTGTTGACAGAATTTAAGAGCTTATACTATAATCCAATCACAAGTCACAACGTTTTCAGTCACAAGGAAGTCTGGGTTTGTTTGTATTGCGATAAATAGACCGTATATGGAAGGAATAAATCAGGATATCTGATACTCTGAGTGTATCCGGTTATATCTTGGATTTAACTGTGTCTGAATTGAATCTCTTGTGTTTGACTTGGAACAGGGTGTCTCTCTAGAATTTCTGGTTGTCTCACTTGAATCTCGGGGTGTCTCACCTGAATATCACTGTGTCTCACTTATATTTCACGGTGTCTCACTTGAATCTCGTGGTGACCCACTTGGATCTTGAGGTGTCTCACTTGAATCTCGCGGTGTCTCACCTGAATCTCGCGTTGTCTCACTTATATTTCAAGGCGTCTCATTTGAATCTCGCAGTTGAATCTCGGGGTGTCTCACTTGGATCTCACGGTGGCTCACTTGAATATCACGGTGGCTCACTATAATATCGCGGTGTCTCTCCTAAATATCACAGAATCTCACTTGAATCTCACCGTGTTTTACTTGAATCTCACGGTGGCTCACTTGATTCTTACAGTTTTAACTTGAATCTCACGATGGCTCACTTATATTTCACGATGTCTCCCTTGAATATCGCAGGGTCTCACTTGGATTTCACGGTATCTCACCTAAATATCTCAGCATCTGACTAGAATCTCACTGTGATTGACTTGAATCTCATCTTGTCTCACTTGAATCTCACAGTTTTTAACTTGAATCTCATGATGTCTCATTAAAATTTCACTGTTGCTCACTAGAATCTCACGGTGGCTGAGTGTCTCCGGGTAAATCTTGGATTTAACTGTGTCTGACTTTAATCTCTTGTGTTTGACTTGGATCAGGGTGTCTCTCTAGAATTTCTGGTTGTCTCACTTGAATCTCGCGGTGTTTCACCTGAATAACACGGTGTCTCACTTGAGTCTCGAGGTGTTTCACCTGAATAACACGGTGTCTCTCTTGAATCCCGTGGTGTCTCACTTGAGTCTCGAGGTGTCTTACCTGAATATCACGGTGTCTCACTTATATTTCACGCCGTGTCTCACTTGAATCTCGTGATGACTCACTTGAATCTTGAGGTGTCTCACTTGAATGTCACAGTTTTCAACATGAATCTCACGATGGCTCACTTGAATCTCACAGTTTTAACTTGGATCTAATATTGTCTCACTTGAATCTCACAGTTTTAACTTGGATCTAATATTGTCTCACTTGAATCTCACGTTGACTCACTTGAATCTCACAGTGTCATACTTTTATCTCCATGTTTCACTTGAATCTCACGGTGGCTCACTTGAATCTCACCCTGGCTTACTTGAATCTCATCCTGGCTCACTTGAATCCCACATATGTGTCATTCTGATCTCAGTATGTCTATATTAGATCTCAGGATGTATCATTTGATTCACAAGGTGTGTCGTCGATCTCAGGTATCTCCCTTGTAGGGAGGTCATCCCTTGTATCATGGTGCCTCATTTGCATCGTATTGTGTCTCATTGGGATCTCAGGGTATCTCACGTGTGGGTCCCTTGGGTATCAGGTTGTCTGAATTGAATCTCAGGAAGTCTCAATTGAAAGTAGTCCGGCTCGTCTAACCAGCCAGTGGATGACGCATTCCTCCTGTTTCACTGTTCGTTTAATTGGGGTTTAACGCCGCGGAGAATATTATCTGACACATAAGACGACACGTCAGCCACAACAGATAGGCTGCGTATTGTCCTTTAGCACAGAGAGAACATGGACATTGCTCGGTGTGTCGTTCCAGTTCACGTCGTTCCAGTTACGAGAAATCACGAGTTAATACGAGATTTATATGATAATATATCTGAACCAAGTTGACTAGTTTTTATCTAACTATTCAAATCACAATTAATATACCTAAATGTGCATTACGAAGGCAAATTATTTTTAACCCTGAATTATTTACAATAAATGTTCGGCAAAGCAGCTTTTTACCATCTACACAAAATTCATACAATCGCATTTTCAACAAGCACGATGTTGATATTTTTACAACATACCACAGTTTTAAAAATCAAATCAGGAAAATCTTTTTTTTTTTAATGTCTATAAACGCCTAACGCACAACAGCTTTTTTCTCACTGTTTTATTTGCTGTCATCAGATTATCATTTATATGTACTTTTATCTGTCAAGTTATTGCCTTAATTTATCTATGTTATCATTGTTATCTATCCTGTAAGTGGGTCCTCGGGCGTTTATTGGATTGAAATAAATCAAATCAAATCAAATCATCGTACACATTGAGGCTCATGAATGTTCGTGTTACATAACTTATAAAACACTATTTACCTGTGCACAAACAGATACATAACAAATTACGTTTAACTGGTTGAGGTTATTTTGGGTACGAAATCAACCTTTCTTAACAAAATGCAGATTTGAAAAAAGTATATATATTCAACTGGGTGGCATTGGTATGCAAATTTGATAAAAATCATATAAGTTGAATCCAAATTTTAATAAAGTACTAAAGATTTTACTATTGTACTAAGGCATGTCCCATCATGATTATTTCTTGTGTGGGCTTGTTTGATTGATTTAAACATTACATTCACTCGTTTATTTACGCATTCCCCTTTTGCTTTGAGATGAGCCAAAACACTTTACAATCACATGGATAAACTACATATAACCTTAATAACGTCACAAAAGGGCATTCAATGTTGGTTTTACTTCGATTGTGCTTTCAAGCGAAAGTTACGGTGGCACGATATGGCCATAGTTATAAGGTCCCCAACAGCGGTAGCTTCGTGGTATGTTGTGGTACTCACGATCAAGTATATACAATCTGACGTGATTGATTTGTCGTGCTTAGAGGTATTTTACCTAGTTTGAGGCATTTGGTCTCAAATATGCGGTGAATAGCCATTCTTACACAACCAAAATATGCGTTATATGTTTTATTTGTTGGAGCATTAGTGTTCCAGTGAAGAAAGTATCAAATGTGTCTTTAGCCCCACGACTTAGGCACAAAGGTTAACCATGGTGCCTGTTTTTTCGTTAGTCTTGTTAACGTAGTTTTACATAAACGTACCTGGACGTAATCAATAATCTGATATCAAACCTGGGTTATCTATGTTTATTATTTTTTTTATCTAAATAAAACCAAAAAATGATACAAAATACACCTTCACAGATTTGCCCAAAGATACGACCTTAAATGAAAACAGATTTAAATGTGAATTTAATGAGTATGTTTGACGTTATTGTACATAAACATACACAAACATGCTATGTCTATTTTTTTACCTGATATTCGGTGAAATGTAAGGACGCCTGTCATTGCAAAAAGAGAGAGATATTGTCCAAGTTCGAAGTAAATCAGTTCATTTATTTTTAAGTTATTGTAATTACAACACATTTATACAGGCATGACGGTTATAAAGTTTGTCAATGTTGTTTGCCGGGAATTTCGTGAATTGCAATCCCATCCAGTGTCTTAACTAAGCGGGAAAGGACATTCTAAGGTTTAGGTAAATAGGTAAAAACGAATTAGTTTTTAAGTACCGTGTTTACAATACATATAGACGCAAATAACGCATTTATCCCAATGTTTTGTGGAACGTGGTGAAATACAATCCCATCCACTGTTTGAACAGTAGAAAGCTACGTTTGAAGCTTAAAGCTGAATTTAATTTCAAGGTATTGTGTTAAAAATACACACAGACGTAAGAAACACAAAATAACGCAATGGCGCGGCCATATTGTTTTGTGGAAATGGCGAAACGCATACTATCTGTGGTTTAAACACTAGAAAGCTTGAAAACTGGAATGTAAAATATTTCTTGAAATTAATAAATCTACGTCTGCAAAGAGGAAAAAAAAGAAGATTTTTGTCAATTACAGTTTTAATATTTATTTTAGCTACTTATTTCTGATGGTTTTATATTATACCATCGCTTTTTGGCGTCAATTGTATACATATATTCACTTATATCTGTCGTTTTCGTTTTCAAAATAAATCTTAAAGTATTCTGTTTAGTGCTGGGATCGACCTAATTAGGCTTGACTGATACTAGGCTAGCAAAATATGAAAAAGGGTTTATCAATTAAACAGTTACATCAATGGAAGAAATATCCAGAGATGGCAAACGTCTCAGATAAATGTTTCGAATCCAAGGTACAAACAAAATCATTTATATATTTTCGCTGGATTTAAGTGTTCCATATTAATTTGCTTATTTAGATCTTTTCTTTACCGTATATGCTTTTTATTAGCAAGAGGCTTGTAGCTTAATTAAAAAAGACATTTGAAATTATAACAAGAGTTTTTTTTTATGCCAAGTACCCATATAAATGTGTCGAGAAATAACCAACATGTAATTTCTCTTGGCTGAAAAAAAAAAAGAAGAATTGGAAAATATCAAATAAAGGCGTGCCTCTTGCATGCTGTGAAGTTCAACATCTATTTTCGTGGGAAATCGATTACATAAAAGGCACGTATAGGCCACCGTAGTTAAACAATAATCGCCCTCTGGGTCATTTGTAATTGGAGCACGATAGACCCCCCCCCCCCCCCCCCCCCCCCTGAACGTTTGGGACATTTACAGGGTAATCTTTAGCATACCTTTCTGCATAGTTCAGTCGTAAGTCAATCCTAATTTGGGTCAAAGTCCATGTACACCTGGGTCACAGTAACTACTAATATTATGTAAAAAAAAAAATATAATAAAAAAGGCATAAATTAAAACAAGGTAAAACCCTGTGTAAATTCAGTTTTTTTATATAATTTAAAAAAAGTACAAGATAAAAAAATATTTTTTTAATAGATAAATAAAAGAAACGGGTAAAAAAAAGTTATATCCCATACTTAATTTTAGCCACATATGATCTGGCAATAAACCTACATCCTTAATATTTGGGTGGCCCACGATTCAATTGTAATTAAAAATTAAAATAAATGTATAAAAAACGATAGGGCTTTATTACCAGATACATACAAAGATGTGTACATGTATATATATATATTTTAAATAATGAAGAGAGAAAAATTTGCCTGCCTCCACCGGGATTGGAACCCGGGACCTTTTATGGTGGAGGCAAGCACATTTTTCTCTCTTCATTTATTCAATATATATATATATATATATATAGGGAAAGAACAGTTTGATTCCCTCCACCGTGATTCGAAC
>JAQQZZ010136189.1:0-13448 GCA_030265115.1 Mopalia vespertina | reverse complement strand
GTCTTGCTACTTTAATCACTAAACAGAAGAGCTCCACAAATATTGACCAATCAAATATCTTTATTGTCACACTAGGGAGCCTACATCACAAGACCTATAGAGACTGTGTGTAGTAGGGTTTACCTTTGACAGTTCACACATGTTATTAACCCATAACACACAGGAGTGTAAGTCACGTGATGTCATGGCCAGATGTCAGCTACCAGTGGTCGTAGGTAGCTATATACTCATAACCCTCAAGTGATTTTATAAGATGAAGAAACGATAAGTCGATATCATATTTAAGTGTGTTTAATGGTAACCTTTCAAGGGATATAGGGGTTATTGCAGCCAGGAGCATCGCTTTAAGCCACATGACTTGATTTCGACCAATCAGAACAAAACAATTTAACACAAGCGCTGAAGGTGTAACAATTTAGACTGTTTTGTTACTACGACGACTTACCTCATAACAATGACAAGGTACACGATAGCCACAAGACCAAAGATACATATGACGATATGACAATCAAGTTAAAGCTGCAATCTTGCAGATTGAGATGCCATAACAAATATGTATGTTTGCCTTTAGGTCTGAAGGAATTTAAATGTTCCGCTGTCTGTTTGTAGATCTTGCTGTACATAGAAGATCATCGGACAAGAAGAGCACAATGGTTACAATTATTTCTATGTGTAGCTTTTTAAAACCAAAACTTACCGGTGATCATCAATGATATTTTAAGAAATATAAACTTCTGTGTCATCTCCCCTGTGGCTGACAGTCATTTTATACTCACTATACACTACAGACACGATAGTTTAATTTGATTTGTTTGTTACATTGTGTTTTATGTCGTACTCCATGTTGACCCTTAGGTCTGAGACTGAGGCAACAGGAAGCTCCTTCCCAACAGCCCACTCATGATTATTTAAACGGCTGTTAAAAGCTTACAGATGTAATGATTTAAACATGAAGTAAAAATCAGCGACAACAAACAGCCTCATAAAAATACACCTCAAAAGAAAAACAATCTCATCGTGACCATAAAAAAGTGAATTTTAATTTCCGATATTGAGGCCAAAGCTCAAAATAACCTTGTAGGCAAGGATATGTCCTTGAACAATGCAATAAAGATGTTGAAATTCAAAACTGGTAAAAAAAAAGTAGAAGATGAAGATGAAGAAAGCATGACTCAATGATTATTATTTCCTTTCAAAAAGGAGTCCTCATTTCTGTTGTTTCTTCAGGTGGTTGTGGGATAAACCTGATATTTTCCATTAAAAACTGACACATTTTGCACCTGTCCAAGTATTAATTAACGAAATCCTAGCAGTTTCTTCTCTTTATCTTTCCTTCTAACTACCTCTATATTCCTTTCTCTCCAGGTACTTTTCCTCAATTTGATAGGTCGGTTACCAACATATTTACCTGCAAATAACAAAAACAAAATTATAAGTGACAGTTTGTCAAACAGTTCAGTTAAAATGAACCAATGAAGTCGATTTCATTGTTTCAACAGTAGTGTCTCTGTTATGTGCAACTCCATGTGAACTCCAAATATCCATATAGAAGACTGATTTTATGCCAGACCCTGGCTTAACCATTTGATTAAAACCATCGCCATCCTATCGCCATGAATTCGCTCTCATACTATGTTTTGTGGTGATATTTGGTAAATTACTGTAAATTGTGAGGTCGTCATCTGTCAAATAACAACCGTGTAAATACACTAGGACTATTTAATGATGTCGTACAGCTACAGATCAATGCAATTAATTTTCGAAGTTACTAACAAATTTAAATATTCTTACAACAAAACATTTTATTTTGATCCACATTATTCATATACACATTTTTCAGCAGCTGGATCTGTCCATAGCTGTAGTGAGGAATAAACTCTGTTATGTTACAAAATGCTGCTAAACATGTCAATACTCCTCCTGCTCAATGTAGAGTGCCTATGTTATCCAACCCCCAAATATAACGCCAATGCCCACATCAGCATCTCAACACTAGTAAGTTTGATAAGTTAAGTTGATTGGGTTAATGTTAATTGATTCATATGACACCCAATGGATAGAGAAACCATAAACAGTGACACGATACGATACATGGAGCAACAAAACCTGTAACCACGAACCAACAGCACCCAATTATAAAGTGTAGCCATAAAACTGCTGTATGTTTATATTTTTATGATAACATTTAGCTCAGATCTCCGGTCTTTATATGTCTTGTAGAGCAGATTATTACCAGCTGCTAACACATGTTATCCAGAATAAAATACAACGTAAATAAACAAAGTGCTATTACAACAATAGCCTTTGATCTAGAGAAAATCAGTATATTTAACTTCACAAAATTATGTTGATACATTTTTTGTTTTCAGCAGGTAAACGATTTAATTAATGTGTTTGTCAAATAATGGTGCTTAAGGGCATCGCCTATTTCACTGTTATGACAACTTAGCATCGTCAGTATAGTTGGTGGTAAACCAAGAAGTAATACCCTCAAACTGTTTTCTATGCACAAGAGAGTGAACCACTGCGTGACTGAAACGAGTTAAAAAGCATGTTTAAATCAGTCACACACCAAAGCATCAAGGATTAACTCCGAAATGCAATTGTGAATATAAACAATCACAATAAAACTACACATAAAATACTTGTGGGCAGGTGTTCTGTCATCTTCTAGCGGCCGCTAGCCCAAAGTTTTATTCCAAGCTACTCTGCATTACAACTGTTGGCGGATTGATCGCATATAATCCAACACTACTGCCAAGCGATTGATTGGTTGTGTGGGAACTTCCACGCAACCAATCAGATGTTTTGTTACGAGAAGACTCTGCTAGTCAAAATGACAGTGATAGTCAATAATGAAAGTGTTGTCGAAAAAAGGATATGTTCTGGATATTCAACCAACTCAATGAGAGTATTGCATATGTACTCACCCCTACAGACACCAACTCTCCATATACACGCCAATAGTGCTTTACAAAGTTAAACAAATTGTCAAAACTTGAGTATAACGTTCAACAAATATGTTATCAGTGCTTTCCTTGAAACTTCCAGGGGGTGTAGCTGTAATGGGAGTCTTGTAATGTCAAAAAGGGGGCTTTGCAGGCGGTCGTCTGACGTCAAAACGGTCGAGATTCATAGACGTTTTAGTGCCGTCACAATGATAAAATGTGTTTGACGTCATTTAAAAGCTCCACTGTCGCGATTACTGTGACGTCAGAGGATCGCCTTGTAAGTGTAAAATTACCTCCCTTGCCAATTTCCCGAGACTCCCATTCTATTTATATGCAGTTAATCTGCCAAAGGTTGTAATGCTTGGAACAAAACTCTTGGCTAAAGAAGATGGTGTTCTGTATGTTGTTGCTTTTTTTTGTTGCTATCTTAAGAGTGATACGATGGCAAGAATAGGTAGAAGTCAATTTCTTACGAACTAAAGAAAGAAAAATTTTATATTTTCTACTTGAAACTGGTGGATATTGATTATTTCGGGGCCAAACTCAACATTTCATTAAATCAACTGGGAACTAAACAGCCCATAATTTGGTCAGTGAAAAAGTAGACTTCTATCAACCCCTGATAAAAATAACTTTACCTCACCCAACTTTGACCCTGCCCTTCACTGTAATATATGGACAAAAAAGTCTGAAATAAAACATTATTATTATATTATTATTATTATTTAATACTCTCCCTGGGCCATTTTCACAAAATGGCATACAACAAAAAAATCTTGTAAAATAAATTTTGTCATGTTAAACTACAAGCGTAAGAATACATGTACCATACAAGATTTTATTGTTGTAACGGTACAACGACATTTTGTGAAAGTGGCTCCAGGATTTCTAAGGGAGTAAGGACAGAGGGATGAGTGAAGTCCTCCAATATGGGTTTTCTGCCATACTTTAGCTTATTTTACTCTTGTGACCAGTAACGATCCAATGGCAAAACCATCGGTAGCTCAGAGAGCTTCAGGGCACAGGAAACTTCCTCAAGCTGCTGAAGTAATAGGTGAATAACTGTAAGTAAGAGACCTTTCTTTATTGATTCATTGGCAAAGACAGGGTGTAGTGCAGGAGATAAATAACAAATGTGCCCGGCGTAATCACAGATACAGGAAGGTGGGATCGCGTTAAGCACGCTAACTTCACATTCATAATACAACACACACAGCCACCACCTTATCTCTCAGGCTCATAATTTGCCTGATTTGTCAAATCTAAACCACTGGAAAATAAATCATTTGTGTTTGATACGTGGGTAGATCCCAAGACATGCCCCAAAGCAACATTCTACACCAAATTCAAGGCTTACTTTAATGTGTGTTACATCTTGTGTATTGCAATGATGAAGTATTATTATCGACATATTATATCTATTCTAAGCATCTATCTATTTTAAAGATAAAAGATGTTAAATAAATTTTTTAGTACATTTGTTTCCACCGAAAAGGCCCTGTTAAACTTGGCAAACATTTAATACAAATAATAAAAATATTTAAGTCCTGGTGAAATTACAAATTTAACAAAACAATGCTAAGATGAACAGAAAATAGATTGTTTGTTTGATTGGGGGTTTTACGTCGTACTCAAGGGAATTTCACTTATATGACGACAGCCGAAAATAGAGGAAATGCAAAAAACATTCTGTGCATAGATTAAAGTGAACTGGAGTTCGACGTTATGAAATTGAATTGAATAGGGTCTGAATAAACATAAATACAAACTCCTCTCATCATTTTCAGTCAAATAACGGCTGCTGGGATAAAACTATTTTCTTTGACACCACTAAACAACATTTTACTGAACAAAGGGCTGACCATGTTGTCAGATGAAAGATTATTGGGTTGGTTGAAAGTCCCAGTCAATTACTAATAATGGCCCTGGTAATCAATGGTCAGATTAACTCCACATTAATAACCAACCGCAGCATCAAACTATCTCTAACAATCTCTTGGGGCATTCACAATTCACAAACACTCAAGCCACACCAGGGAAGTATAGCAATAAAGTTATTAACAATATTTATAGGTTTAGCAGACTGTTTCCACTTAACAAGGACATTAAGTCTTCATCATGATGACCAAATGTGGTAGTTGTAAGCCTGAGGAATAAACTGTCCAAGTATATCATTCAGCCAGGACAGAATTATGGCCATTTTCAGGGGATTAATTACTGTATCTTTACCTAGAGGGGGTTCATATTAAAGGGCAAGAACCCTTTACATCAATTGTCAAAGGCTATATATGTGAATAGACATTAATTAACCAGCCAAATCCTCTTTTAGATTAACAATCTGGACCCACTTGATATCTGCCATTAAACAAAGGTCAACACGGGAATAATACTGGACTTAACACGAATACTAGATTGATTGGTGTTTAAGGATTCTACCGCTAGTCAGGAGTAAAAAATGGGACCCTTATCTTTTCATGACTTTTGCGGTTATTTCCAAAGGATGATAATATTAACAACACTGGTATTTAGATTTGTTTGTTTGTTTGATTGGGGTTTTACGTCGTACTCAAGGGTATTTCACTTATATGACGACAAGCCAGCCCGATGGATGAAGGAAACCACCCTCGACACCACTGGCAACAAACAAAGACAAGACAGGACAGATATAAGACAAAAACAGGACGCAATACAGACACCACAAACAGATCAGCTTCCTGTTCCTCTTTAGCTCTGAGAGCACCAGGGCAACATGAAGCTCCCTCCAACCGCCTGGTATTTAGAAAGAGAACTTCAGTTCAAGATTTTAATTATAATGTTATATTATGATTCATTTTTGTTATAATAGCATCAATGAACAAAAACATCAAATCAGTTTTAAAAATGGACCTTATTTTTCTTAGATGGTTGGAGATTTTTTGTTCAAATTTCCATTTATTTGTAGACAAGTATTTAAACTAAAAAACCGTCATAGGGTTTTTTTAAATTCAAGATAGTTTTTGCACAATTGATAAAAATATATCTAAAAAATAAAAAACAGCCTTTAAAAAAATATTTGCTTAATATCTTCAAAACGAAAATCAATAAAACAAATCTGCATAATGAGTTAACCAAGAAAAATGAAAGTGGAGAAAACAGCCTAAACATGTATAAATGATTGAACATTGTTTTTAGATTACTCCTAATAAATTTAAAAGGCAACAGGTTTCTTTAGTTGAATGAAAAGGCGACAGAGTGCAATCATTTTTTGCATCAAGGGCTTAGGCAGAGGGGTGTCCACCTGTCCAAATGGACACCCTGAAGTGAACAATTGTCTCCTTCGGACACCCTGATTTAAGAAACTTTGACATGAAGGAGATAGGGAACCTGTTAAAATCGGACACCCAGTTATTTGAAAAGTGGAGCAAAATGACCATTTTGGACACCATACTTTTTATTTCTGACTAAGCCCCTGGTTTGCATTTTTAAAAAATGTGTTTAAATGGCAATTTTAAATTCAAAAGTGTTTATGACCCAGTCTGCTTTCTTATGGTTATTACTTTTGGGTATGTACATATTGGAGATTTAAATATATAATTATGAGCTGTACATATTCCATCCATAGAAATACCAATTTCGTTGGCATGCCACAGAAGAAATCATTTTCAGAGCGTGGTTGGCTTTAAAGAAATAAATATTTTGGGGTAATATAATAAGTAACAGCGTAGGTAAACATAATTAACCCATATTATGATATTCGCTTTGTACAGGTGCTGCTATCATTGTAAAACAGAAACACTCATTTGACAGTCTTAAGTAAATGTTTTAAACCATACCTTAAATACACCCTCATCAACTATTATTCTGTCCTTGATAATCTTTTCTACTGACAGGTAAGACATTCTCCCACTAATCACCATACCTTAAATACACCCTCATCAACTATTATTCTGTCCTTGATAACCTTTTCTACTGACAGGTAAGATATTCTCCCACTAATCACCATACCTTAAATACACCCTCATCAACTATTATTCTGTCCTTGATAACTTGTCTACTGGCAGGTAAGATATTCTCCACTAATCACCATACCTCAAATACACCCTCATCAACTATTATTCTGTCCTTGATAACTTGTCTACTGGCAGGTAAGATACACTTCCACTAATCACCATACCTTAAATAAACCCTCATTAGTTATTGTGTCATTGCTAGATTTATATCCGGGCATGTTAAGATATACCGGTACATGTATGTCTTGCTTTTTAGTTGTTTAACCTCTGCTACAAAAATCATAAAGCATGTATAATTTTCTCATAAAATGATCACTGTATTATACAGCAGTTTTGCAATATTTTTCAAAAATGTGCGTTTGTATTTAAAAATCAACCAAGAATTGACAAGTTAAACTTACAGGTTATCTTGAAAATTTAAGATGACCATTTTCCAGGTTATACCGTAGTAGGATGTAACGATACACTGATACATCGCTGTACCGCAATATTTTTCTGAATGATACGATATTATATAGCCCTGTATCGTGATACCACAAAATTGTGTATGATGTCCTTCTAGCCAGACATCAGAGTTCGATTTCTGGTGGAGGCATTAAAAATGTATAAATATTTGAATCCTCTTTGGACTTTATTTCACAGAACAAGTAATAAACCAAACAAGCAGTTTAAATTTTCCATTAATAACTAGGAAATTTTTGATGCTAAAGAAACCTGAAAATGCAGTATCACGATATGTATCATATTGTTAGTAGTGAAGCTGGATATGTGTACTTAGACGTTGATAAATAATGGTTAGATTGTCAAGGCTCAAGTGGTCTCTAATTGGGCATACTTACAAGAATAACGACCATTTCATTATGCTCTCTATTCACACGATTCAGCATTAACTTGGATTTATTGAACGGTTTTGGTGTCAAAGCCACTGTAATGCCTGTCTCATCAATCATAATTGTGTTGTAGCTACCAATGCTCTTTGTGTAAAGCCCTCTGGCTAAGGGCAGTTTGTTTGAAGAGTAGCAATGGTGTCTTAACTTAGCACTGGAGGAACCCTCTGGCTAAGGGCAGTTTGTTTGAAGAGTAGCAATGCTGTCTTAACTTAGCACTGGAGGAACCCTCTGGCTAAAGGCAGTTTGTTTGAAGAGTAGCAATGGTGTCTTAACTTAGCACTGGAGGAAATTTAACTTTCCAACACTATCGAAACGCTTCACATCATGGTTGTGTTGGTGTCAATTATTATTGGAATACACCACCGTCATATAATTGATATACATGGCTAGGAACTACATGTAGATGAGGCAGGCTATATACTGGAAACACTGCCCTATAATTAAGCTTCCAACAAGATGTTATTAATTGTTAGTAATAACAAAGTCAAATTAAACAGGGTAGCAATAGTTAAGATATATACGGCCCGGGTCCAGTGGATCTAATCCCGGTAGAGGAAGGCAATATTTTCTTTCTGGTGCTTAAAAATATATAGAATTTGTTTCTTAAAACACTTTATAGTTCTACAATCACATTCACAGTTAATATTATGTACAGTCAGTTTGAAACAGGGAATGTTGGAATACGATGACAGTGAAATGGAGACCCCTAGAAAACCAGACAGCCATAGGCCTACAACTTTAGTTTTAGTGAAATCCTGTGTTTTGGGAAGAATTGTTTTAAAAGAATGACTTCATGTTACTTATTTTGGATCTGGAGAGAAAGTAGTGACTGAATATGTGCGGGATTGGCCAAAGGGCAACACCACACCTTGGTCCTGTTAGCTAAGCCTAAATTGGTCAATTCAACTACCACAGGGAATAGGGTAAATTGATTAGCAACGCTAATTTGTCTCTTCACAGAAACATACTAAAATATTTGTTTGTTTAATTTGGATTAACGTTGTACTAAAAATATTTAACAAATATGATGACAAATTTTTCATATTACACTGTTCGTTGCTTAAAAACGATGGAAAACCATGAGAAAATGTTGTAAAAAACATTAATCTTCCCATGACTCACTCCTATAGCTGAGGTTGACAGAGGGGACTCGAACTTGAGAGCGGAACATCAAAGTAGGACTAGAAGACCGATAGGTGGATATTTCCAGTTTTAGGCCATTGTATTATTTCACTCCAAATGACAGTGTGCCAGCACAATGTGTGCCAGCACAATGTGTGCCAGCACAATGTGTGCAGAAAGTCACTGGCATCAAACAATATCAAGTCAGGTTTATCAAAACAAGCGGTTTAAAAAGATCTCACAAACAGATCTGCTTCTTATTGACCCTTAGATCAGGGAGCTCCTTCCCAAATTCTGCTACAAATATGACTTATTTTCTTTCATTTGCTTGTGAAAATCTCTCCACCTACAGGCCTGGTATTATACCTATTAGGGAGACATTTGGTTAACATTATGACCATCAATCAAAGCCACAACCTCCACCCACACATCTTGTTAATGGCTACAAACCCATTCAATTTAGCTGCACAGACGAGAGCTATAGTCCCACAACACAATGCCAAATCAACTGCAAATGGTCTGAAGCAAAGCTAACAACTAACCAACAACTGCCCAATAACCTGATGTTATTATCATTTAGATTACCCCCAACTTAATTCTGTCAATGATGAATAGCCAGAAAAAAAACATTAATATCCTCAATTTAATGATATTATTGATAGTTTCATATCAATTAACATTGGGGGGAAATATCAAGAATGGCCAACCTTTAACACCCAACTTCAGTGGTGTTAAAAAAAGAAAGAAAGAAATGAATTACCAGGAAATTACAAATACTAGTATCTAACAGTCCTGAAATGTTTTCAATGCATCAAGACAGGCAAGTTATCCCGACTTCACCCAGAGACCTCTCCACTGCTCTCTTGTACAGGGGTGAGTAAAAATCTGAAATATGGAATGGATAGTGAATGGAATTTGATCAGGAGATTCTTGTCGCTTAAAGCCACCAATATACAACATTTGTATGAACAAAACCCCCTCTCTACACAGCAGCAAGCCGGCAACCATAGAATTCACATGATAACAATATTTTTAAAAAATAGTGAGGCACAATATAATAGTAGATACATTGAAATAATAAGGCAGATTATTTTCACAAATGGTGACGGCATTGCAGGCTTGCATACATAGTCTAACACAATATAAAGAGCAAATATATTACTATTCAATTAATTTGTTTTATTTTATTATTTTGGTGAATAAACAAATACAAATACAAAATAAAAATAAATATAGTAACTGGATTACATTTTTTTTATTCAAGTTTTACCATATACTCCCCACCATGTGATATAACTTTCTTCAATCATAGGGGTTTCAATTGATGTTCGTTTGATTGTATAATTGGAGTTTTATGCCCTACTTTAAGTTATTTCCTTCTCCCAGTGGTCTGGCACCCCATCATGTGAGGGAAATACCACTGCCACAAACAAAAACAAGACAGGACAACCATACAGAGATATCACAAACTGATCGACTTCATGTTGCCCCGTATCTCTGAGAGTACCAGGACAACAGTAAGCTCCCTCCAAACCTTCTGCAGTTTAAATTCAAGTGGAAGGGCTATTTCACTTATAAAAAGGCAATGTACTCCCAGATAAACCATGAAGTGTTAAGTGTGTTTGTTTGATGGAAAAATAATGTTCCTTGTGTGCTATTACAACATGAGTGTTCATGACTTTCATCAGAACAAACTACCCTCAGCAAAGGTGGTACACATAATAAATAGAGACTAATTGGTTTTTATAGTCCATAGCACATTATGAATATAAAGAATATAAAGAGCTACATGCCCACACCTCTACCACTCAATGACTAAAGCCTTCGAGGTAAACAAAGATAAAATTTATATGGAAATTTCAAACTCAATATTAAACGGCATCTGACAAAAACTAAGAAATCTACCCAGTCTTCAAAATTGAACAGCCATTTTTTTTAGAATAACCAAAGTCAACAGCAAATAACTAATGGTTTTTGGATTTTGTAAGTTATATACTCATGCTTATTCTTTGTAGTGTAAAATGATATTTGACTATACAAATTCATCTGAATCTCATAATATGAATTAATCACCCCACTGGAATCTCAAAATGATAGATTATGGGAGACCATCACCATTTTCCCTATACAATAAGTGACACTTACTACATGAACATTGCATTAACATTTAAGTTGTCATCCAAAATTGACACCCTCTCTAGAGAGCCTCAAAGTGCTATATTAACATAGATGACTGGCGTAGGTAGAAAGAGAGAGCAGATGGAATGAGAGTGGAGAGATTAAGACCACCCCTGTGTGGTGAGGACACACTTTACCTGATATAAGTACCCATTGATGATCAGAGGACAATACACCACAATCAGTCAGATTGATTACATCTCCCAGCCAGTATGTGGTAAGTCCAACAAACTATTCTAGCTCTTATCTACAGTACGGATGGATCAAAGATTCTGGGCTTTATATAAGTAAATTCTCTTAACTTTTCAGTAAATTTCGGTAAATTATTATATATTCAGAAATATTTCACTACATTTAAAATTCGTAATGATTTTAAATTAGTTAACTGTATTGATGCTGGCATGTTGATCCTATTAAACTAGCTACTATTTTATTTTCTTCCAATGTGCTTTTGGGGAACTTTTTTACAGAATGGGTACTGTATTATTGAGCAACCACATTTTCAATTCCACTAGTCCTAGTGGAAATCAACCCCCCAAAAAGGCCTAACCACTAATAGTGGTCATTTCGTATATTTCTAAAAACTAATTGCACTGGCACATGGATGTCGATTAATTAAAACAGATGAATCGTCTCATGTTTTAAATAAATTCCCAGTCATTTTTGTCAATGCAAAAAACAGAAAGAAAAAAATGGAGTCTGCCACTTGAGAAATGTTAAAAATTGCCCTTTTAGTTAAAACCAAAATTGTATAGAATGCAAAATGAGCACAGAGAACTGTCTGGGTTGTTTTTTTTAAACATAGGTATGTTTTCTTAGAAATTTTAATCTTATAGATGTATTTATTTAAAAATAAGAAAAATTTGTAGTAAGCTTTTGACCTGCTATAGTTTAATAAAAATTATGACCAGAGTAAATAACAAAGTTTTGAAATAAATAAACTGATTTAAGTAATTTAAAAAATAAGTTCCTTTTAGACATAAAAGTGCTTCAATTATAAAAAAAGAAAATGAAGTAAAATAGTTTATGAATTGTATTATTTGTGCTTCAACTTTTCCTCTCCAATACTTTATGCATCTCAGTGGTGACCTATATACACCAGTCTTTTTTTTGTGCATTTCTAAAACTGTTTATTAAAATATAAATGGATGTTGCAAGACTCGGAGGCTATAGCAGCATGATTACTTCTGACACGCCCTAAGTTGACTTTATTGGAGAAAAACAAATTGTTGGTTTTTCTTGTTAAAGAGTTACATGTATGCCCTAAGTCATTATTATATATTTTAGTTGAAATGGTTATATTTGGCTACAGAACGAAAGTAAGTAGAATGTTTAGAGCATTGCTCCACATGCAATCAGTATATTCCATATGGTATGTTGTAAAAGGAACAAATATATTACAGTATTGAGATGAGAAAAATAGGTTACAAATTGATAAATTTTGCAGGAACATTTAATAGTATGTACACAACAGGAAAAGATAGAAAAGAAAAATAAGAATAATATAAATTATAGGAGATATAAGTATTTAACTATTATAAAACAATATAGACTGGTCAGTAGGTTGGTCATAGTAGTGATTTAAAATGGAATGTGCTATGTTGAAACAAAGCTGACCAACAGTTTAAGGTAAACATTTCAATAGTTAACTATTTCACAGAGAGTAAATAAATAGTAGTGCCTTTAATGACCACAGAGTATTCTACAAAATATTTGGTGCATATATTAATAATAACCATTTAAAAAATTTTCATGAAAACTTTCCTTATATGAGGATTTAACTTTCAGACATGATATGTAATATAAATAATTATATGTTTAAATCTGCTCAAAATTTTTATTTTATATTTGGTATCTAGAAGATATAATATAAACATAGATTGCCATGTTCACAAGAGATTATCTATACAGATAATTTCATCCAAAATAATAGAAAATCGCAAATCCAACACAGACATGATAACAGGAAATGGCTTAGATTAGGTGGCACAAAATAAACACATCATGACAGTCATTATTTAAACCTGGGATTAGCATATAGAGGGCAGGCCTGTGCTGTTGGGGAGAACGGGTAGAACGGGGTTTCCCCATGGTTATGCAAACTTACTGTAGGAGGACCGATTTGTAGGTTTCCCAAATTGTTTGCAGTCATCATCTAAATTTGTATTTTGCAATTGATTTTGAAAAATTTTGTCATCCGATAATCAATGAAGATTGTATTTTTAAGCTTTATTTTACACAAAGGCACATTTATGTATTTAAAAAATCAGCAAACCAGGGGAAAATGCAAATGTTGGGTTACCTCACAAAATTTTAGA
>JAQQZZ010136178.1:0-13449 GCA_030265115.1 Mopalia vespertina | reverse complement strand
TTGTCGATTTCGGCTGTCATCTCTTTATCTACAAGTTGGCCACTCCTCCGGTTTTTTCCACTTAGAAAGTCGCCTTGAATACTTGGATATAATAACTCAACGACATATATTGACGACATGGGTCAGCAACATCAAGCGAAGTATCAGCAACAGCGCCAGCAGCATAAGACTACTTCGCGAAACATGGCGACAATTCATGTTGATGCAGCGGAAATGGCGCGACAAATTCCCGACGACTTCCGCGTGCCGGACACAACCAACCTGCAGGTTGGCGACTTTGTTAAGGTATGCAATTGATATGATCGGTTCTGGGTTATTCTAACTACTGTCGGAAAGAGTGGTGGTAATAGCCTGTCTGGGATAGTTGACAATAAGTTCTGTGGCGAATATGACTATGAACTAGGCGACTCGATAATGTTTGAGAACACACACATATACGATGTTTTAGACCGCATTCAGTCGTGAGGACAATTAGTTGTTGATTTCGGCCTCCATTGTACTGCAGTGAACTGACGTGACTCCCAAAAAGCCTCTGGGGACATTCACAACTTTTTTGCAATACCTAGGCCAGTCAATGTGTATGTCTGTGCTAACACAAGTTTGTATACATACAAACTGTAGCTAGCTTAACCAGGATATAATATTAACGCCTGGGCTATTAATACCTCAACGATTTTCTCTACTACATTGTGGTCAACAAGGTGCTTGAAGGCAGTTTATTATCTATGTCGCGTGTCTATATAGGTTTGGCACGCTTGGGCTGGGGAGAGGGGGGGGGGGGGGGGTATTTTTGGCGATTTGCAGATTACACGTGTCGTGTGAGGTGTGTTGTTTTTTGACATAGTTTTTTTTTGTTTGGTGGGGGAGAGGGCTAAAAACAACACACCTCTCCCGGAAATGCCGGTGGGAGCTGCGCGGCTTCAAATTAGCTTACTTGACTGGTAGATTGTAACTTAGCATTTCATATTATCCTGTATTCCATGGACAAATGAACAAAACATATAATGCAGTTTATTGGAGGAACGAACCAAGGCTATTCGCCTCCGATACAGTAACATTAGATTGATTGATTGATTGATCGGTGTTTTGGCCGTGCTTAAGGGCATTTCACTTATAATACGGCGGTGTATTCCAACAATAATTGACACTAGCACAACCAAGATGTGAAGCGTTTCCATTTTGTTGGAAAGGTAATTTTCCTCCAGTGCTAAGTAAAGACCGCATTGCTACTCTTCAAACAAATTCCCCTTAGACATAGGGCGCAGTAATATTAGAATTTACATAATACAAATGTATAATACAGCTACAAAGAGGCGGTTGGGAGAGATCTTTCTGTGCTCTGGGGTCTAATGAGCATCAAGAAGCCGATCTGTTGTGTCCTGTCTTGTCCTTCGCCCATTGGACTGAAACGCCATCATATGAATGAAATAGCCTCATGTAACCCGAATCAAACCAATACAGTTACAGTAGTCCTCGTTGATGGAGATATATCAGTTTATTTCTAAGTCCCATGCCTTTAAAAACCTTTCCTGAATTTAATTGCTTACTTTTGTACACCCGAAACATTAGGGTTATTCACTCATATGATGGCGTGCCATCATATAATTAAATCTAAATAATTATTAAATATCGTAGGAGAGTGACTATCTGCCACTTAACATTTTATAGATATTACATTCACTCGACTTCTTGGAAGACAAGTGTTGATAGGTAATTTTATTTATAGCCTATAAATAAAGCCTTATCTTTTGTAGTAGTAAATACAAATGTACACTTTACTGATTGAGACCTTACCAACAGCAAAACAACCTGGAAGCTCAATTGTTTCCTATATCCTGCAATAGTTTTTTTCATAAACCTGTACCGCACAGCTTTATTTAGGCGAACTACGAGGTGTTATATGATGGTCGGACGGATTCCCTATCTTTTTTTCCCTATTTACCAACTGTTCCGAACTTTTTGTTTACCCCATATATTTAGTACATGGTGCAATTTGAACATGGGACCTGAAAAGCGTTTGCTTTGCAACTAGATCGATCGCAAGTCCCCGAATGTACTTATACATCATCTCGGACATAAAACGATCGTTGCCATTAGAACCGTTTTTTTTTTAATCAACAGATAAACAAACATCTGTTTGAGTTCAGATAAGAATGTAACTAATTTTACGTATTATAAAGCCATATGTCTTTTTAACGTCTCTATCACCCATAGGAGATAGAACGCAAAGGGTAATAAACCATCCTGAAAATTTTAAACGGTACATACCTGGGACTTAAATCAAAGTGATATTTTTAAGTGAATCGTGTTTTGCTTTAGACTCCATGTGAATTTACTCAAAACTCTTTGAAAAAGCAAGGGTTTCGACAACACAATCATCGCATACGTCGCTCACGGACCCCGTGCGGACAGCACCCAAAGACAAACTCTATATATCCAGGTCAAACGAATACTCAGACAGGAACATCGCAGAAAAAAAAGTGTTATACGAAATCCCAACATTACGCAAGAAATATTTGATTTGATGTGAGACACGTAAAATACGACCTTTTAGTGTCAGGTTAAGGATTCTGGTTAGGGTTACTTTTTCGTTTATGTTTTCGTTTGAAGTGTAATGGGCAGGGCTTGGTTTATGTTCAGTGATTGGTTTAGTGTTAGGTGCTGGGTTACATTTAGATTTAACTCTAACTCTGAACTAAAATAGTACAGCCGCCTTGAACACGTCGGGACACTTGGGGCGACACAAATTTTTATTACCGGCCAGTGACTGGAAACCTACTAAACACCAAAAAATGTGCACAAGCTGTTGTCTGAGTGTTTGAGATTAGCAACTTCTGGCGAATATGTAAAGAAACAGTTAGCAACGACTAAAGTATTTGACAAAGTCGTTCGATTGAATCGCATATTAAAGTTTCAATGTAAGGTTTCTTCGTTTTTTATAATCCCACTGATAACAAGTGTGGATTTATATGAAATAGCGAGTGGTCTCTGTCAAGGATCGTATAACAATGTATCCTAATCAATAAGGGTTGGGGGTAACCAAGAAGTGCCTCGAAAGAATGTTGTAGTCACCACGTATTGGTATGTAATTATTGACAAGGCAATTGAATACAGGTCCATGCATGTATATCCTTATCTACGGTATTCTGTTATATCTTTTGTATGGTTTGTTACCATCATTACTATGCTCTTCTGCTACGCTGGACCAGTCCTCACACAATTGACAGTCTTGATCACATCATATACTAAGAATGTACAATTAACAAGAAAATAATTGTTTTTTTAACGAAATCCACATTAAGCCACCGCAATTAAAGGCCATACACTGTTTCAATGAGTGGAAATGTCCTTTTTATCATCATTCATGCTATTTAAAGGGAAAGAAAACTGTTTTTCGACCTAAACTTATTATTTTTATTGCATATTTAAACAAAAAATTAGCATAACCGTTAATTAGTTAATTTAACAGGCGGGACTGACGTCATTGTTCGAAAACACGGTCGGTCACCATGGAGTATGGCCGTTTGCTTGTGTTTGTATTGGAAGGCATCAGTAACAACACGCGTATACACAATCTTGATCATCCAAGCTCAATGTTAATCTGCTGTATACATATCAAAATAGTTGTTTGAGTAACATATACGTTATGCATGTTTTCAGCTGACATGCAGTTTTAAAAAATCCGGTATTTAATACCAGGTTGATGTCAAGCGGTTGTTTGTTGTTGTTGTTTCGCTTGGGGACGGAACCTTCACTTTCGGCTTAATATGAAAGCATTCACCAGTGCAGGCGATAGGGGACAGCCACGACTAGATGATTTAACTACCGTGTTTTCGAACAATGACGTCCGTTCCGCTTTTTAAATTAACTAATTAACGGTTATGCTAATTCGATTGCAAGTGCAATACAGATGGTTGTCTTTGAAAATATGCAATAACAATAATAAGTTTAAGTCGAAAAACAGTTGTCTTTCCCTTTAAGTTCGTTTCTAAGTTAACCATCACTTTAACTTGTTAATTGTGTGATGGAGTTAATCACTGTCTAAGAGATTCTTGTAATCTACCTGCTTTTAATATAACCTCCTTCAAAACTATGTGCACATTGAAAATTCATGTTCCCACAATCTTTTTGCAGCCGTTTCCTTCATATATAATTATAAAGTATACAACTGATTATCTAAGGTATATAGGTTGAATTGTTTTGTCAATCCCTGTCAGAATTCTAGTGTTAATTATCTACCATGTGAAGGGACAGTTAGTACTGAACAACTAAAGGTGAAACGGAAGGTAAGCTACTTAGGTTAAGCTGTATCGCCATGTGAATTAAATTCTTTATTCAATAAATATACTCTTAAAGTTACACGTGAAAGGCTTATGGTGTTTATTTACAACAGATCAGAAACAAAATCTAAATGTATTAACTGTAAAGAAGTCAATCTTATAACAACCATATTGTATGTGACCTCTCTCGTCAGTGTTTACCTTCAGTACACTGAAACTGACAAACAGAGGAGGAAAATCTGTTGAAAAAGAGACCGCGGACAATCACTAGGTTTGACATTTTGGACCTAACCCTATCAAATTAGACCTTTATAAATGTTGACAGAACGCTTTTACTCGGCTTCTTTTCAATGCAATTTGAACTAACCAAACCAAGATGAAGTATGCAAGACGTGTGGACAGTGCCCCAGGCTAATCTACCACCTTTACAAGCTGTCAGTGCGAGTCCAATAGAGGACAAGACCAGCCCAGATATAAAAACAATAAACATAAGCTTACATCTGAAATCCAGTGTTACATTTCGAAACGAGTAAAAATAACAGTGCTTTTTTTTAGGACGACCAGAGATTATTTTTCCAGGCCCATATTATGACATCGGTTTTACACCGTTGGACTAGCGGCCTGGGTTATATGTTTTCCAACACCTAGAACAAACAGTGAAGTTGATAAAGATGAACAATGGGTTGCTTTTCACGCTGTGATATATACCAGAAGGAAGGGTTTTCACAGCGAGTACTTGGTTACTGTCAGCATCTACTTTAAACATAGAAAATAGAAATGCCTCACTCTGACGCAGAATTTGGCTTTGTGTTCCGTAAAGACGTACTATTGTGGGTTTACAAACGAGCTTGTGGTGTTCTTTGTTTTATCATGTTACTGAATTTCGCAGACTCTTCAATAAATTGACGTTTACTTTACACATTTTTGTCTAGTTACCGTGCGTGCATAGAAGTGAGTGTATAGTCCTAAAATAAGTTTTCTTTTTCTTGCGTCCGCGCACGTGCTGTTATATACAGAAGGCGAGCCTGCTTTGAAAGAAACACTTTTCAGCAACTGGCTCCAATATCAGTTCGTTCAAATAATGTCTGCTTAAAATTATTAGCATTATATTTTCAAAATATAATAAAAGTAAAAGTTTTACATTTTTCAGATTCTAAAAACGTATCCTCTGAGACATATATAATAAGACACGAGGGCGATGAGCCCAGTCAAGCATGAGTTACCAGCTCGCCTACAACTGGCACACTGACGGTACTAGGACGTGGCTGGCAGCTATAATACAAGGGCCTACCAAGCTCACGGCGAAGGGCTGTCGAGAGGGCTGTTTGTCTCGTATAAGCTCTTCTTTTTGGCGGTCTTGGGCGAAATACAAGCAGAATTTAAGTAGCAGAGGACAGTATGTCAGTTGATCATAACTGGGGACACATTTCTTCATTCAGTCATCATTTTAATTGGAATGTGAGACTGAGAGTGGGCGTTTCTTGTATATAGATGCTCCAAAGAATTTCTTCACTTAACTAATTCTAATAGAGTGTTAAGGGGCCTGTAGCTTGCCCAGTATGTGTTAATCTGTTTGGTGAGTGAACAGTTTTTCTCGGAGACTCGTGCTATCTCGCAGCATCTTTACAACACTGATATGGGCTACCTGCTACTAATTGCCTTTGCGGTAAGTCACCTTATATCCTGATACTGCTATTTCTTTATCATTAGACTGCTCATATGTCTCATTCCCTTGATTTGTATAAACCCTTAAAAACTCAGCCGTAGTTTTTTCTGCTCCTTGTTGTTATTTGGCGTTGTATAAATAATCCAAATCCAAATTTGAAGAAGCTGGTTAACTAGGTTCGATTTGTGTACAATTATATATGAAATAAATGTGATACCTTTATTTCTATTAACGGTTTAGGAAGTGTATATATAAGAGTTAATACAGACCATGTGTTTTTATCTACCGAGGTTATCTAAAGATTTGTACCTTGGTATTGTAACTTTATTACTCCGTATAGGCCTATAGATGGGCATGCGACCGGTTCCGCGCAGTCCATGCTTCACTAATTGGTCATGCTTAAGATCAGTGCGGGCTTGTGATAATCAATTCTCCGCAGATAAGATCAGTTTTGACGCCTCGCATTCTATTAAGATGCGTTCTGTTGATATTTGAGTGCTAAATGAACATGCAAAAATTCCGCGAATGTCAGTGGGATTTGAGAAGATTTCTTACTGGCTAGAAGTATGCCCAAACGGCTGCCCGATTTAACGGGCTGGCGGAGTTGTATTCTCAGAGCTTAAGGGAGCATCGGGCCAGAGAGAATAAAGACGGACCACGTGGATCCTCATAACAACATTTAACAGCCTAACAAACTAACTCTAATCGGCTGTATTTAATTGCCTTCATACACACACTCGCTTCTTTAATCTTCAACAAACATATTTATGAAATGGTAGCAACTTGAAAAGAAACCAAGGGTCCCTTTGGAGAAATATTGTCATGAAATCCACATGAAATGAAGGCAGTTTGGCCTATAATATCTTGGAATTTCTCAGCGCCATAGCCGTCACATTCCAGCGGTCGCGATCTCTCAATAAAAAACTCCGCTTACAAAAGGAAATAACACACAGTACTATAATATACATGAAGGTGAATAGAGTTGGCAGTCTTTATACAACCCCAAGATAAAATCTATGAAAGCTGACAATTTGAACTTAAGGCCTTTTAAAAATCGTTTAAAATGAAGTAGTTGTATAGGACATGTAACGGCAGTATTCCGTCCTCTTGAAGTAGAACAGTACACCAGCGGAAAGACTACCTACGCAATGCAGTCTTTATCCGGATAACTCTACAAGCATCAGGAAAAGGCTCATTAAATAGAAAACGACACGTCCAGTTGAATTGAGTGTTTCAAATAAACCTTACTTGGCCCTACTTATCGTTACACTGGTAACTTGTAACAAACATTAACTCTGTACGAAACACTTTTTGTTACTTTAAACGTCTGGATAGTGTGTACGCATCACGTTGCTGCTTTTATTCCGGATTGCCAAATTGCCATAAAGTTTAATACGTTATTTTGTCAGTGTGTATATGTTTATCAAATGTCTAGTTAGAATATTTGATTAGGATATGACTTACCGTTCAGGTATTACAGGTCTATTAAAAATAAACTCTCGTCTTCCATATCTATGTCTGTCTGACTAACTTTTGCCTTTGAATGAAGACTCTTACATTTCCCAATAAAAAGATATCAGATCCCATCTTCTTTACATTTCTATACCAAAACGAAAAGAAACTTGGATAAAATTAGCTTTGGCTTTAGGTACTGAAAGATAAAGTAAGGAACTCTAAAGCGAACCTTTATGTTCACATAGGCTTTGATTTCTAAGTATTCTTTCTGTTCGAATAGGCCTAAACTGGTCAATTAAGTGACAGCCTCCTATAAGGAAAAACGGGATCAACTGTATCGTCAATCCAGTATACACTACATTGACGGATAGCTGGACCTATCTACATGTATATTTTGAATAAATATCTTTCTCTTCTCATTTACTCAAAATATATCTATCAGTATTTATTGTCACTGATAGTGAAATATAGGCCTGGCTTAAATGCTAATAAATAATATTCGAGCACAATTTATTAGTATTTAATTGTTTTGTGGCAGGCAGCCTTAAGTTTAACAAAATACGGGGGGATTGTAGGGAGCATCCTCTCGCCCTTGTGCTCTATGTATAACACGAGCTGGTCTGTTTGTGATGTCTTTGTATTATGTCATGTGACTGTCTTGTCACTGTTTGTTACCAGGGATGTCGATCGAGAGTGGGATGACCTTATCTACGGCGTTAAACCTCAATCAAACCAAACATAACAAACACAGTTTAACGAAATATAAACGTTTTTAGGTGTTTTGGATTAAGAGATTAAGAGATTCATTTTCCTCCATTAAGTCAAAGTAACTAAATAAGTGTATTGGAAAACATGACTATTCTTACTGGAGACGACATTGTTCAGACATTACACGGGACAGAATCTGCTCTTCTGAAATAAATCATATCTTTCTTCACAACGCTTGACGGTAAAATTACGTAGATTGAGCTGTAAATATTGCTGGGTGTGAGAGTAGGACATACGACTATACGGACTTCACAGACGTTTAGTACTACTGTAATTAAGACATGCAACCTTATATTATCACACATATACATCTGGCTAGCGGATGTAGGCCGTACGAATGATGTATGGCACGCGTCTTGTTACGTTTTTTCTACAACAAACCCCACGTGTTATACTTGTGTAATAGTGCGATAAGTCGAGCAAAATGTCTAGTTATTCTTCTACCCGCAGATACAACGCAATAGTTCCTTTTGCAAATCGTGATTGTTAATAGTCCTCTCTATAGAAGCATTCTAGGTCAGAGCTGTATCTTATCGTGAGTTTGTTTTTGGTGTATTTGATAAATTATTAACTAGACAAAATCTTCAACTGCATGTCTGTTTCTGTCACTCAGTAATTATCACGGATTCCGCATATCTTCCCAAACTAATGACATGACTCTACTGACTGTATTGAGACTATTAAAGTTTGATCAGTGGACACCAGGCTATTTAAACGAGGAGGCTGTGAAAGGTGAAATGTGGCCAGGTCATGCTAAAATAGTTGCACTAAGTCGTTTGATCCCATCATACGTTCTTAAAAAAGAACACAGAGAGTTTACGACATAATTGTTGGTCGACACTGAGTTCTTTGCGGAGGAATAATTGGTTATATTCTAGGTGAATTCAAGAGTTATTCCCTGGCAGTGCGAGACGGAATCTCTTTTGATAGTCTATGTTCACATTTAAATACATAACACTACAAGAAGAGGGCTGTGAGCAATTGTACGTCCAGACCTCTCCACTCCATCTACTCACCACAAAACCAAGATCCCAATCCAATCGTTTACAAGCCGCTTACTCTTTTCATGTACAATTTCGCACGTCACTAGTTTTCTATCTTATATATTTAACTGAAGAACATTTTTGATACAAAGGAATTATAAGAGTGACATTTTGCTGTACTTACATGTTACACCAGTCGAATGTAAGTTACATGCCGTGAAAACAACATCCAGTAGCATCTGCCTGAATAATTAACTCTTTAATTCCACAGTTAAAAACATTAAAATCAGATGAGATTCGTTAATGGAGAAATCACTTTTAGCCTTATTCGTCACGTGACGCCATCTGTATTCCGACATACGTCAAACTCAATCCGCTGCAACATCTTGCCACATATCTACCCAGCTTAGTTAGACTGTAATGAGAGATTTTCAAAGTCAATGAATGGAAACCAAGTTTTCCACTCTCAGTGTTATTGTGGCACCACTTGTATGCAGACACATACTGTTTAATCTAGGCAACGTCTTGTCACATTGAAGGCTTTTACTATGTTTGATAAGAATCTGAACACTTGGCAGACCAAGTTTGGCGCCACATGTAGGCAGATTAGGCATAAATAGACTCAAATATAATCCATGTAACATCCTACCAAAATGATTTTCCACCAGGTGGCGCTTAGTGTAGGCGTCAGATGTATGTTTGTTGATTAGGCACCATGCTTTATCCCATTGACCATTTCGCTACATGGAATATTTTGAACCAAGTTTGATTAGAATCATATTCGTGTTTTTCAAGTGAACATTAGAAAACCAATTTGAATCTTTGGATCCAGGTTGCGCCACCTCTATGCAGATATACGCCAAAATCAGTTCCTTTCAATATTTTGTCACATGTCATAAAGTTATAAGTTTTGATTAGAATCTGATAAGCTGTTTTCAAGTTAATAGCCGATAACAATGCAATGGATGGACAACGGACACAAAGACATGCCATTATACAACCGTTCAATGACGTGCGTATAAAAACGTTTTCTAAATTAGTAAGAATATCTGAAATTGAAAAGAAGAAATATAATTTATATCAGGCATAAAATTGTGACAAGGGGAAGAGAGTCTAGGAACTCTAGGACTCCATGGATGTTCAGCACTTGTCTCAAAGATATTGTCTCCGATCATCCATTAAATACAGAATCCCAAAGTCACCTTAACAAGCTAATTGACTGTGTGTTGGGAAGAAGATGGCTTGAAACTTGACGTTGTCGAACAAGTCGAGAAGTTCAGTGTCATTCACATTGGACTGGTGCTGCATGCTCAACATTTTGATCTTCGAGTCACAATAAGAGAAGCGATATGGGACGAGTATTCCAAAGCGTTCCTGGTATGAGGGGATAGAATTGTTGGCGAAAGTTTCTCATCTGTTATAGAGCGACCCGCTAAGATCTCTCATGCTTTACATGCAGTCAATTTCATATAACCATAATTGACAAATGAATGCATTAAACATGGGTTAGATTTATACTCCCATAACACATCATTTCAACAACCTCTCCACAGTACTGATTGATGTCTTGTCACAATTTTTCAAATTAAATACACCAGGTATACACCCCCGCCACACACAAACACATTTTTACCAGTTAAGAAAATTCCAAAGTGTAAAAAAAAGAAAGAGAATAATAGCGAAGACCTTGGAAGTCAAAGTGTCAGTTGTACATAGAATCCTTTGTATTATCACATAAGTTTATTAACCAGGGTAGTTGAATACTCGTTTGTTAGACAGCCTTTTTGAATTAGTTACGTGATTTTGCTGTAAATTTCGGAATATTTTGGATTCGTCTGTAAAAGGCATGTGTCCCTCTCATATCAGTTTGAATTTGATAGGTCGTTCTTAATCTGAGAAATATTAAAGATGTTACAAAACCGGCATACATTCTGATTAAGATTGATGTTATGGACCAAAGGCCACTGACTATATGTTACCATTTTAAGTTAACCGGCCAAGCTGAAAATGACATACGTTTAAATGTTTTACATAAAACCAGAATGTTTTTCACTACATAAACATTGTATTTCCATTTCTTAGAAGGTAGTATATTCGTCAAATCTTGATGTTTACGTGCCAATCTAGAATACAGGACTTCCCTCTTCGACTAAAATATGTAAATAATGTGTGTTTATTTTACAGGGCACTTACTACCTGCACTATAGCCTACTTACATTTTTTTGTGACCAGTACTTTTCTTTGAAAACCCAATATCTTTTCTTAAAAAATACTACAATATTATCAAAAAGCAAAGAAATAAATGTAATTTGCGTAACGACAGGCCGTGAACTCTTCATTTTTCGAGTTAAAGTTGGTAGGATGCTTGCCGTTTAAATCGTTATGTTGTTGGACTTTAAAAAAATAATAATGCAGAAGTAAAACTCCAGTGTATCAACAAGCTAGACCGAAAGTCATTTCCCAAAGTAGCTGGGATTCCATCTTCTGTCTTTTCACATGTGTGAGTTTCCATGACCTAGGAGTCCCTTGGCCTTCGCCTATTTTTAATCCGTGATGATGCAAAATATGTTTCAAATTAGTGTTTAATTTAATTAGTATTTTCCTATTACATATGAGACATTAAAATAATGCATTTTTCTCAAAATATTGTCACATGCCTGTTTTTGCCTAGAAATCTTTCAAGATAGACCCTCACGGCATACTGGGCAAGTTTCATTGCCAACATTTGCCCCAGCGCATCCGGGTCCTAGTCAGTCCTGGACCCCTCTTTTTCGTTTACAAACTTTTGTGTTAACTATGTTTTAACTTCTTTCAAATGTAAAATTATTCATCGTTGATCGTTATGAACATTACTGCTCTGAGTGCCTATAGGCCTATATCTGTAAAATAATCATATAACGTTTGTATCATAGATGTGGACATCTATGTAGGGTACAGTAAAAAAATGCAAGATGTTAATATGCGTACGTTTTAATGTAGGACAGTGTGTAGCTCATGGTGCCGTGATATATATAATTGTAAATGGAGGAATTGCCTTAATAATAAGAAGATGGTTATCGTTTAACATATTTATACCTCAGTTTGTCAATTGCCAGATGGCGAGTTGGAATGCAATCTTCCTGGAGCATTACTTGTATTTGACCACTCTAGGCAGCATTTAACACTGACCATTTGGAGTGTCTTGGACACGTGTACCGTTGTTTAGGAATGATTTCTTCAAGTTGATCCTACGGGCTCACAGTAGCTTATTTTAAGGAAGAAATGTGGTCAAAATAGACAGATAGCCGCCTGCCTGCTGGGCCAAACTGAGCTGCCCAGATGGCTCACTATAGTCTCAGAGATCTTTGACATTTGACGGACTAATAAATAAGAGAGGGAATAATACCCTAGTATCTTTCTCTGAACCAGTAGAACTAAAACAACACACCCAGGACGTGGTGAACAGGAGATCACCAGTTCAAAGTCAGCTCATCTTCAGACGGAAAGACTAACCACTTCTATACTCACCAGTCTCGCCCTGTTAAGATTCTCTGACAAGCATCCAGGCTGACCGATGGTTGGTGTAACGTGCTATGGTTTATTTGTCTTTGACACTTGATAAAAGGTTCTCTGGGATTTGTTTCCATTGCTTTTGCTTGTTTTACAGATACTAACCAACACATTATATCAAGCCAATATACTCATTGTGGCTAACTTCGATACTTTTAAGAAACAAGTATAATTTAAAAGGTATATGTATTTTAATTGATCTAAGTAAACACACCTCATCACATGCTTCAAAGTAGAACATAGACTTTATCATTACCTTTGTTGTTTTTAAACTAAATGTGTGGGGTGATAACGACAGAAGTTAAAATAGTAATTTGTTGTTTTGCCGAAGCTGTCCAATAACATTTCATACTTTAGGCCAGGTCAGAGTTTCACACTATCTTCTTGACTTATCTATAATTTAGTAAGACAGTTGACCGCCCTACAGAAGATAGGCTAGTACAATTTGTTGGCGCTGGGCCTAATCATATAGCTTTGGTAGGTTGCTTTATTGTCTTTCGAGTTCAAGTGTATACGTAGCATCTGTGTAGACGATCCACTCAAGTAAAGGCTAAATAAAACTGAATGATTTGTTCTAGCAATATCATGTTAGCGATATGTTGGATGTCTTGTTTAAATAAACGTTTGTGACTCAGATGAAAACATTTATTGTCCACCACTACTATAGTAGCGGGGGACTTAGAAATGCTACTCGGCGTCCGTCCGTCCGTCACAAATGTTTGTGAACACGCTAGCTTGAAAACAAATT
>JAQQZZ010136156.1:0-13451 GCA_030265115.1 Mopalia vespertina | reverse complement strand
TACATACAACTGATGCAACCTTTTTGTATCGAATACATAATGTCCAGTTGATTTGTTAAAAGCAGTTTTATTGAACCGTTTGGACAATATTTTACCCAAAAGGGAAGTTTGTTGCTGCAAATATTGCTGGGTGGGAGGAGGGGCTAAGAGCTTTCTTTCTAGTTTACCAAGCCCACGGCCATGGCTTAGCGGTTAACTTGTCCCCCTAGTAAACCCATTTTGAATACCGCTCATGGGTTCTAGGGGCTGTCGACCATCAGGTATATGAGTGTGTCACAGGATGTGGCTCCGAGAATTGCTGTGGTGGTTTTTACAAGGTTTCTTCTCAGTTTTCTATCGTATTAAAACAAGGAAGTGTGTGAAATGGACAATCCGTCAGAATGTAAGTGAAATACACTTGTTAAACCCCTATAAAAAACACCAACAAATAAAATTATTTTTGCGATAACTTGCAACTTCTCTGCCTTCTAATTTATAATAACCTTTGGATGTGCAACTTCATTCCCATGGAAATGGACAGGTTGATAGGATAACAGCCTACTCAGAACGGATGTTGTTATGTTGTTTTGTTTTCAATGGATGAATGGATAACTTAAAGTATTGGCTTTATGTTCTATCAATTTGGGCAGGATTCCTTACAGTTGGGAATGTCTATTATTTATTTTCACACCTGTGTTTATTTTAAAGCTGGTTAAATACTGGCATCATTTACTCTAGTATATTTAGTGTCAGAGTACTAAGTGATTATTTGTTAGAGTATCTGGCCACCTGGCTGTAGACTCTGTGAGTTATGAGGCCATGCCACAGGGGTGTCTAAAGCCACTGACAGCTCTAATTTAAGACCCAATGTTACTATAAGAGGCACCTGTTTACAGATATAGTAGGTAGTTTGGGTAATAGACTGAATGTAGCCCTTCATATCTTCCTTATCCTCTTGCTCCGTGTACCGTTACTCAGCTTCTTCCATCTCCGCTACAGCTTTACATACATCTTTGTTCATTCGCTGATTTATTGGCTGATTATGTCAGTTTTGTAGACAGAGTAATGTCTGTTTGTTATTACTCAAGATGAACTGTTTCTTAATGTAATTGTGAGCTTTTATTTATAGAGACTTCAGGTAAACTACTTATTTAACAGACTACTAATGGAGCAGTAAAAACGTTTTAATCATGGAATTCATTGATAAAATAAGATATGGTGCAAGTAATTATTTTTTTATACTGTGTCTGATTAGTTTGTTTTTTTTGTCCACCACTACTATAATAGGGAGGGGGGGGGGTACAAATGCTACTCACGGTCCGTCTGTCTTTCCGTCTGTCCGTCACAAATGTTTGTCAGCACGCTAGCTTGAAAACAAATTCACCGATTTACTTCAAACTTGGTATATAGCTTCCTCATGTTTAGACGATGGTTGGGATTGCATTTCACCAAATTTCGTTTAACAAAATGGTCATTATTACATAAGTTTAAAATATTCATGCCTGTACATGTATGTGTTGTGAACAGGATAAGTAGTACTATTTTGGTACAAATGCTACTCACTGTCTGTCCATCTTTCCGTCACAAATGTTTGTGAGCAGGCTAGCTTGAAAACAAATTCACCGATTTACTTCAATCTTGGTATTTAGCTTCCTCCTGTTAAGACAACGGTTGGGATTGCATTTCACCAAGTTCTGTTTAACAAAATAGTCGTTATTACATAATTTTAAAATATTCATGCCTGTACATGTATATGTTGTGAACACGATTAGTAGAGAATAAATTCACAGATTAACTTCAAACTTGGAGTGTAGCTTCCTCTTGTTAAGACAATGGATGAGGTTGCATTTTACCAAATTCCATAAAATAAAATGTCCGTTGTCCGTTGTGAACACGATAAGTAGAGAATAACTATTAAGACAACATTTCATAAAATTCCGTAAAACAAAATGCCTACCATTGCATAATTTTACAATATTTGTGTGTTGTGCACATGATAATTTTTAGATCAAATTCACGGATAAACTTGAAAACTGGAAGTAAGCTTCCTCCGTACTAACACATAGGATAGGATTGCATTTCATCAAACTTGTACTGTGCTTCCTCTCCTTAAGATGACCAATTGGTATGGATATCACCAAGCTCAATAAAACAAAATGACAACCATTACATAATTTAGCAATATTTACATCTGTATGTGTAGTGAACACAAGGCTTGAGAACAAATTCACGGACTTGTTTCAAACTTGGATAATAGTTTCCTTCAGTTAAGAAACAGACGGGTGGTTGGAGGGAGCTTCATGTCGCGATGGTGCTCTCAGAGCTAAAGGGGAACAGGAAGCCAATCTGTTTGTGGTGTCTCTACATTTTAACTAATTAAGTATTTTGGTTAACCTGGGATGAGTATGTAGAGGGATTTGAAACTCCACTGCCCTTCGAATCATCGAACCGTGAATGTGTTTCTCGGCTAGCTCATTCCAAACGACACATCTGGCGTGTTGGTCAAACATATTAAGTCTGCCCAGTATAGGCAACTGCGGTGTAGGGAATGTCAGTTAGGGCTAGCTTGGCCTACTGAGCGGACTGCATATGCCCAACGAGTCGTTTGGAACGAGTTAGCCGCGTAACACATTCACGGTTCGATGATTCGAAGGGTAGCGGAGTTTCATATCCCTCTACATACTCATCCCAGATTCATTAAGAGTAGCCACAAAGCGCAATATCTCCGTTAATTAGTAGTAACCGTAACTGCGCTGGAACTGGTATTGGTACATATCCAATTTGTTGGCTCCGATACTACAAGTTTCCTAGATGGCCACCAAAAAAAATTATCAACAGAAAAGCTATCAATCAAACTAACTTTACATGTATTTGAGCATTAAGTTTACCAATCATTACCATATGTTTATTAATCGTACTTGTAATCTTTAGGAGCCAGTAGTTATGTATAAGGGACAATTGCAATCATTAAAATAGTTAAAATTTGACTTATTTGGCAAGTTCGAAAAACGATCAGACCAGGCAACAGTGATTTCACAATTTAGTCTGCCAGGAGAAGGGGGTCTGGGGATCTCGTTTTGTTTAGGCATTTGAGAGATACGTCTGGGATTTCAGCCGCAGAGTACCTTCACTACGCTACTAGCATCGTATATGCAGAACGACCACACCTGAACTTTCCATTGGTCAATCCACCAATAAAAAGACACACGAATATTATCAGCAATACATCATCTCTGGTTCCCAGATAAATGTACAAGATCAAATGGAATATAGTTTATCAATAGATTCAATAAATAGCGACCAAAGTGTATAAAAGAACATCTGCTTCCAGCCATTAATCAAAACATATACTGTAAATATTTAGTTCATTTGTCATTTTGTCATCACTGTATAACCAGATTTCCTTCGTCATAAGCAAAGGTGAAATGGAAGAAAAACCACTTGGAAGCGTTAATGATTCCGCGGGCAGAGACGCGGCACATTACATATGGTTAAATATTTATACCTGTAGATCACAAAAGATTCCTACTGTAGCCATGTAGGCTGTGTCGGCCCTATGTAAGTGCCGTGCTGAGAAACATTGCCGTCGGCAGCACATGGGATGTATGATAGAAGGTTATATTGTTCGACTACAGTCTACTCACAACAAAAAAGACAAGCTTAAGGGATGTACGAATAGCTGTGTGCATTTATCAATGATTCAATCAAGGCATAAAAGCCTTGATCAGAATTGATTGCAAAAGGAATAGTTAATAATGTGATTAGGGCATGGGGTAGGGATGTATGAACAGCTCGTTATAACAAATGTCATTAACAGAAAGAAACGATTGAAGTAGTAAATATTTTAAATTAAAAAAAATCGAGGACCGCTAGAGGAAAACCAGCGAAGTGAGGATAAGCCAAGTTGGAGAAACTAAAAAAAATATATACTGTTTTAAAACATCAATGGACTATTTAAAAACTACTTATTTTAGATTTTCTTTATAGTATCTGGCACATTGAATACACAAATGTTGCAAAACAACATCACTGGTTTTCCCCTTGTGGTGTTCATATATAACGGAACTTCGTCATTCAATCAGTCAAAATAAAAAAGTGATCGATCAAATTGAACCAATCAAATAAGTCAGGCAGTTAATCAGCAAAATCAATAAACGATAAAGAAAGCCTGCCGTAAAACGACCAACGAGCACAAGTCAAATTATTTGAACCTTCCATTGTAATCAATATAACAACATTTAACTATGTGTTCGTTTTTAATGCGTGCATATGACCTCCTTTGAACAAATCGCTTATAGAACCAGAACTCTCATTTTTGTGTTTAGAGGATACTAGAAAACGTTTACTCACCCAATAATATGAATGCGAGTAAAGCAGTGACAAATACCCAATCAGTAAATGGGTCCATCTCGTATTTTCCAACCGCTGTTTCACTCGATCCAATTTCCTCAGGTTATTTGACACGATACCTTCGTTGTCTTCAATAGAGTTTATGGATGCGATATACTTTATCTTGAATATGTTGCTATTGGGGTGTTACCTTTCCATTGAATCCAAAAAACAAGCCTGTTGCAAACAAAGAGGTGTCCATGTAATCTATGACGGGCGTAATTTTCTGTGATTAATTTTCACAGTCAAATTTCATGACCATTATCGTACTATTTGCGTATGATCGCATTGAATAACTTATGATTTGCTCTATCATAACATTCCAACAAGTAGAGCATCGAATCGATATCCTTATCATTGTGTATCGTGGTAAACTTATAGACTATTGTCTCTAGAACTGTACACTTTTTAACTAAATAAATATCAACTACAAAATCGTTTCCCAACAGTAAAACAATATGTTCATGAAACCTGTCCCGGACATCGTGTTTGTTGATAAGATGTTTGCGCCATTTAGAAGGAATCCAAGATACTACATGTACATAGTAAACCCTGCTTAAAGTGAACACAAGTTTACAATGTTTCTTGTTCTCTCTCCGATTGGCGATTGGCCCAAGTGTTGTTCCGTATTTCAGAATCCTCCGTCTCAACAGCTATTCCCTTATCACAGACTCTGAAAAATCAAGGCCGTCACGCCTCCTCTCTCCAGCATTGTTTCCGCATTTTCAATCCTCTTTAATCGGATAGGTTACCAGTTCTGACAGACAATTGTTGGGACTCCTTGATTATACCGTTAACGGGGTGATCGATAACTGGTGGGGTGGTCTCCCGCATGTCTATCTAACCGGTCAGCAACTTTCACCATGTCTCTAATTAGAGCCTTTCGCCAATACCTACGTACGAAGTCTGCTTTAACGCAATAAGAGAGACCATAAAATGATGGACATTTAGTAAGCTTCTCACTCTTGAGTCACCCGGCCACGTCTCCTGACCTGAAAACCGTCAAGCTGGCCGACATTTATTTCCAGCCAGAGCTCTGTCATCCGCGGATAAAAGCAACCTTAAAATACAGAGCCTAAGAAATGCTTGTTAGCAATTATAGGGTTCTCTCTCTTAATTGTCAGATAATCATTTGAAATGAGACGCATTGAAGGGATCTTTTCCAACAACTGACAAAGGGCACAACATTACCATCTAACAAGTCTGATCTGCAACATGTGGCGCGTATTGGGATATGAAAGAACTGTGGAAAGAGACGAATTAACATTTCTGTTCATTTATTTATAATCCCCGGCTTACCAGCTCGCCTTTATATAAAAAAGTCAATGTAACAGGATCATGACATTTCCTACAGAAAACTAAACATGAAACGATGCTGTTAATTTTGCTTTCTTTTTACGCATGATTTTTTATCAACAAATTATCACTAATATTCACGATTCCAAAAACATAAAGAAGAAGAAATGTTGTTAATATTTTTTTGTCTGGATGTAACCTTGTCCGTGTTGCTATTGCTTTGGATTGGCGACTTTATTGTTCCGTGGACAGATTTATTTGTTGGGTTAGACCAATTTCCATTTTATATGATTATCGCTGGCAAATTTTACCTTATATAGGCTTTATTTTTCATTGTTGCACTGCTGTACAAAAACAACTTCTTATTGTATTATCTTTATTGATTAATGATTATTACAGAATCCAGTAAAAAATGGTTCAAATTCATAAAAGGTTTGGTATTTACCTTAAAATCCAGAAATTTAATTTTCACGTTTTGTCTTACATGTTGAGCATGCTATAAGAAGCCACGCCCGATCTGGTTGTATAAAATGACCATGTCTGAAATATTGATGCGAACTTCATGCACTATTACACTATTATGTTGGAACTTCCTCATATGCCTTTCAACTCAATCCATGTGGTCAGAAGAGACTAAAGCGATCCATGTATATTTGATGTATGTCAATCTGCCATAGAAGTGGAATTGAATTTAGCACCTGCTCTGTTGTATTAGTTAAAGGATTGATTGGCAAAGCTTAATCAGTGTTCTACGACCACTTTTGTGACGAAATATTGTTTTTGATGTGCTCAATTATAAAGCCAGATCTTCCACACTACCATTCGTTATTCGTCCACGGTCGTGGCTTAATTGTTATGGTTTCTGCTTACCAATCCTACTTCCATGTACCGTCCACAGGCTGATGTCCGCCTGTCGACTATCAGGTATATGAATGAGTAGCTCAGGTAATGGCGGGGAGGGGCGGAAGAAGGTTAAGGAGGTTTCTGCTCGTTTTCCCATCGGATGTAAACACGGATCAGTGTGAAATGAACAATCTGTCGTTATATAAGTGAAATATCAGTGAGTACGACAATAAACCCAAATCAAACACACAAAACATCAGTGAATCATTTAATTAAATAAATGTGCCAACTTGCAGATCTCACATACAGCTGTCATCGGTTGCTGCAAGGACAAACGTAATGTCACATTATTCCTTACTAGCACTCGTCCTAGTAGCCACAGGGAATTACAAATAGTTTTCGGCATTAGCGGTGATTAAGAAAGGCGAAATGAATCAACTATTGGATGTGTGATAATGTGAGCAAATGAACAGTGTAGGAAGACTGTATGTACAGGCGTGATGACTCTTCTCATGGACTGATATGTACAATGTATTATTGAATTTCTCTTTCTTTGATTGGCAAAAATTTTGTTGCGTCGACGGATGTATTGATTGAGATTGGAATAAAATTAACCCAAATATCCTTCTTTGTAATTTGCAATTCGTGCAGAAGCATTATTATGGGAGTTGAGGACAGTGGGAACCAGTGGGGTTTAGGGTTGATTGATTGGTGCTGTAGAACTATTTGGGGTTGTTCATTGTCTCCATGGGTGAAGCGTATTTTGGAGGATAGCGCAGCGTCTACTGAATGATTGGGTACACATAATTAGATGTGACTACGTGAACAAGTATTCAATGATAAAGCTGCTAACATCCCTTTAAAATAATACAGGCTGATTTTTATAAAAGTGCTTATAATCATCTGTTGTAATGATTTATTGGAATAATTGGCCTAACGGCATAGAAAAACTACACAGTGTAAAACAAGATCAAATAGATACTTACCGACAGCTGAAATAAGACACGGACCCATCATATATTGAATTCACACAGAGCATCAATTTTAAGCTATCTTCGTTTATTAGGTAGTATAGGTAGAAGGGAGGGAGCTAGCAGACATCAAGAAGCCCGTATGTGTTATACCATTGCATTGCATTGTGCTATAGTCTTGTCTTGTCCTTGTTATTTGGCAGTGAGGTTTAAGGTGGTGTCCATCAATAGGACTGGCACGCCGTATTGTGAATAACACTTTTTTTTATATGTAGTTGATTCTGCAGTTGATTTTGTTTAATGTTATTTTCGTTGTATGAATTAAAAAAAAAAACAGCTATCGTCTGGTACTCCAACAGCTTATCATTACCAAATATTTAATTATTGAAAAACACAGACATAGAGTAAACTGTAACAGATAAACGTTATTTTATTTCTACATCTAGTAGGGGCATAGTCTTTCCGATTGCTATAATTTGTTTAAAAGGAGTATTTTCATGGCAGATTGAGGTTACCTATTTAATTTGTGTAAAATTAACCTGTTTAATTTGTGTGATATTAACCTGTTTAATTTGTGTGCTATTAACCTGTTTAATTGAGTCATATCAACCTGTTTACTTTGGGTGATATTAACGTGTTTACTTTGTGTGATATTAACCTGTTTAGTTTGTGTGATATCAACCGGTCTACTGTGAGTGCAATTAACCTGTTTAATCTGTATGATATTAACCTGTTTAATTTGTGTGCCATTAACCGGCTTAATTTGTGTGCTATTAACCTGTTTAATTTGTATGATATTAACCGTTTACTTTGGGTAATATTAGCCTGTTTAATTTGTGTGATATTAACCTGTTTAATGGAGTGATATTAACCTGTTTAATTAGTGTGCTATTAACCTGTTTAGTTGGTGTGATATTAACTTGTTTCATTTGTGTGACATTCACCTGGGTACTTTGGTGGAGATTGAGCTGTTTAATTTGTGTGATATTACGTTAAGTATTCCACCTCACCCTTTGGTTAACAAGCATGAATAAACAGATAAGTATATTGAGTGGCAGTTAGACAATTAATGCGTTTTATTGTTTTGTGATTGAGTGTTATCAGTAACATAGAGGCCCGCTATCGTTGCACACTGGTTAGCTTCTGGACTGCTGATCCTCCATCCCAGTGGAATTGGGTACATGTATATGAGTGTTACATGGTGGCTTTGGTAGTCGCTTACGAGGCTCTCCTCCCAGTATCGCACCATACATGTATTAAATAGCACAGAGTGCAAAGTGGATAATCCATTGTAACGTAAGGAAATGTCATTTAGTGCTACAAATAAAATGACAAAATAAGGCCAGCCAGGTCAGATGCAACATAATATATTGTATTTTCCAGATGCTTTATGTTATAAATCAGAAAGTGTACATCGGCAATACTTCCTCCTTGATTGCATGTTTCTATCTGCTAACTGCTACAAAATGTTCACCTTTATTTGGTAACGTCGACATTAGCATCAATCAGTATCGGTTTGCTATTAACTTATTCTATGCGAAAAGCATTCCTGTCGGCTATATAGGCTTTCATTATTTATCAAGCTAAGAAAATTGAGTTTTAAAGCCCTTATGCCGAAGCCACATTGAAACGTGCAGAAACAATAGCCTGTTCGACTGAACAAACCGAATCGGCCTCGCCAGATTGTCACATGAAGATGATGACATTGATCAAAGGAAGTGTACGTTGATCAAACGAATCGTACAGAATAGTTCAGTTCTCAACAAGCTGCCATTATGTGTAGTATTTGAAATAGAAAGGTATGTTTCTGATTGTATGAAGAGCAGTTTAATCATCGCATGCCTTCAATGGATCGATACTGTTAAATTAGTCAAAGGTAAACCTGCCATGCAGTATAGGTATCTCCGTACATATGATAGGTCGATACAGAGACGAACTTTCGACACGCAATCGAATGACGTCATGCGTTTGTCTAAACAATGATTATATGGCGCTAATCCCCAACCAACCAAACAAACAAACACACAAACATACATACATAATTAATACGACTCCGCTTCAATGTTTTGCTGGCCTGTTCCAGACGGCCGTCCGCCACTCAACGTATGCAAGAGAAGTTTTCGACTGACTGTGGAGGTCGCAGGGTGGTTTTACCAGGTTTATTCCCTGGTTACAACTAATTACCAGCATTGCAAAGCCCTCAACTAAGTGAGATACTCCTGATTGCGACAGGAGACACAAAGCGTACAAACAAACTTAACACGACCAATTTTATAGATTATTTTTTGTATTCACTTGGGTTTGATCCAGACGCCAACAATTGCTCTTTTGCATTTTCTATTCCCGAATTACATTATTCAGAACTGATCCTATCCAACATAGCTACAAATTATTGCGTGTAAGTCTGGACTCCGTCAAATGATAAGAATTTTTACATTAACAAACGAATTGCGTGATAAGCCAGTCGCCTTTAGATGCGACAACGGAGCGGCAGTCCTTGTCCAATAGACTGTCTTTTCGGCCCAAACGAAGTTGCATAGTAAATGTTCGGATCGTGACAAGTACTCTACAAACAAGGTTAATGTATTGTATATAATTGGCGTCTTCCTTTGATCCGGTCGTCCGCTCCTAGTGTTTACGACAGTCAAATATTTATACAGGCAGTTAAAATACTCTTCATACCGCCTACGAAAATCTATATTGTATACACACCTACACATGCATTTGCGATATTGTTCGTTTCGTGCTCTTTAACGTGCCACCTGCTTTATCGTCATGAATGCTGCATATGCTATGAATCACATAGTTTCTTATGCATTTGATGGAGATGTATGACAGGATAAGATTATGAAATACTAGTGAAGCACATTATGAATAACCCTATAACACGCCGATGTTACCACTTGTTATGTGTTCATTACGTTTTTCTGCGTAAATCAAACGTCTGTGGTTCAATTTCGCTCCACAATTAACCATTTTCACGTCTGACAACTGAGCAGGACACATCCAATGAGCGTGACCAGAGCATTTAAAGCACGACTAAGCTACCGTTAGATATTTAAGCATTTCGCTTATAACAGCTATATGGTGCAACAAACGAGTATCTCAAGAATCTTCATGTATGTGAACACATTGTGGAACTAGATAGCGTGCAGTAACGATACTTCATACTTCACTGTTATTCGCAACGACTGCGGGTGTTTAGCATTATAATGATAGCTACAGTATGTCAAATAATGGTCAGTTGAAAATGGTAGTACAAACCCAAATTTGTTGCTTTGAAGTTTTTCAAGAAAGAAAAGATCTCATCTGAATTCTCATCCGTAAAGATTCAACTTTTTTTCTTCATTTAATAGGGGAAAAAAATCAAATCGCTCATGAGCAATGGATTAAGTTTGTTTTACGTCAATCCCAAGAGTGTGAATAGTGTGCCATTCGGAGTGTATTTATATGTGGGAGTAACTCAGTGTGATGCGGGGTTACTGGATCCATTCAGTCTTAAAATGGGCCTTACAAAACGGCATTGAACTCAATAGTACCCGGATTATTATGAATAATAAATGAAAGGTTCAAGCTAGGTTTAATTTTGTAACGGCAGTTGAAAGCTCACAGAAACATCCTATCTCCACACGTTTCGCCCCCATTATCATACAGTATACATTGTGCTTGATCTTCTTAAAAAGTGATCATTTAAATTCCACTCGGATGCTACATGAGACTTAAGCGACAGCTAACAAGTGTTGCATTAAGCATTACCAGTCATACAAAACACATAGAGATGACTATGACTGGGCTCCTAAGACATCCATTCCTTTCGAAATTACTATATTTAATAAAATAGCGACATCAAGGCAGTTTCTTGTACCAAGAGAACAATTGAACTGCGACCCAATTGTTTAATCGCTGAATACTGAATAACCATGCTTGAATTGGAATCTGGGAACTTTGTATATCTGAAGTAGGCACAAATCTGGCAGGCAGATTTGACAATTGGTGGTCTGTTCTCGCAGGTGAATTACACATTGAAGTTAAACAAGTTAACATAAGTGATTTATAGGCGATGCCGGCGCAATACAAATACCTAATCCTACAGCAACGATCGGAACCTTTGCACTGATACAAATATGTAAGCCTTAAATTCAGTTGACAACAATATGTGATTATTGATTAGGATGTGTTCTTAAAAGCTACCCCCTCTCCGGTTGTATAAAACGACCATGTTTGCAATATTGATGCAAACTTCATGCACTACTACAGACAATGCTCGCACTTTCTCATAGCGCCTTTCAATTCGTTCAATCTGGCCAGTAGGATATACTAACAGGAGACAAAACGATCCATGTATATTTGATGTCAGACAATTTGCTATCGAAAGGAAATTGAATTCAGCATCTGCTGCGTTGTATTATTTAAAGATGATAATGTGAATATGTGGTTATTGTCTACGACCAATTTGTAACGACATATTGTCTCTTTGTTGTGTGCAACTACAAAATCATATTGGCCAGGCTACTCTTCGGCTTTCTTGTATTGAAATGAAGGCGCATGCATCCTGGGATATCTCATATGCAGCGTGGCATGCCCGATACAAACCGGGCAAGCCGATTCTTGGCTTTTTAAGTTATCGATTGCCACAAAGGGAAGCGCAATGTCGCATGGCTCTTTAACGGAACGCATGACAGTCGCTACAGGGCATTGTGAATAGCTTTAAGCATACGCGACTATTAAATCAAAGCCTGAAATATACAATGAGGCAATTACTGAATGAATGATAAGGTGATCAAATGATAAGCTCCTGGAAGAATGAAAAGACGAACGTGATGTCCCGGAACGATATATACAATGGTTCAGTCAGTGTCTTGTTTCTTTTTATAACGAATTATTGGCGGATAAGCTTGGAATAAAATTAGACCAAATACCATTCTTTGTAATTTTCCTTTGTTGAAGAAAACGTATTGTGTGGGCTGAGACCAATGAAGATCGTGGATGTGTCTTCTTGATTGACTGATATTGTAGACCTGAATGTTCGTTCGATTTTCCTTATGTGTATTTTAGAATCGAAGCTGATTGAATAGGTAAACATACTTAAATGCCACATCATGGCTATGTCAACAATGACAACGTTGCTTTTATTTTTTTACATATGTGTAGTCTGAAGTATTTTTTTAATTTTTTTACTAGCGTTACGGCGTAAAACAAATTGAATACAAGAACATAGAGGACTGAAGAAGAGGCTGTTCAATCGAATAAGCGACGAAGGCATTGAGAACGGGTTAGCCTGCTCTGCTGAATCAACAGCAAGTGTCATTTTTTGTCAAACTGTTCATACTCTCTATGGTTTCCTGTGTTTCAAGCTTAAGAAGCAGATTTTATTTCTGCACCTTATGGATGCATCGATTATTGGAGAACACTTCATTCATTTCTATCCGTCCATCTTACAAATTGGTTAACATCGACAGATAAACAGCTAAGAGCATTTACTAACAGCTTAACTTTTTAAAATAACTCTGATGTGTTGCGATTTTGTGTATTTCATCTCTGTTCCCCTTATTTTCACCTTTCTGTAATGTAGAGTGCCTGCAGCCGTGGCTCAGTGGTTAGCGTGTAGTACTATAAAGATAGAAGTCACTCGGTCACCGTTAAATGTATGAGCGATTCACACAGTGACTCTGGTTATCGTTAGTGTTGTTTTGATGCGTATTTTCCTTCACTTTCCCACCGTTTATTAGTTAGGCAGCGTTTGAAGTGGACAAACGGTCGTCATATAAGAAAAAGCTTTTAATTATGATTCTTTCATCAAACAAGGTCCTAACGACAAAACACTGCTTTAAAATAGTATAATACTTTCATCAAACAAGGTCCTAACGACAAAACACTGCTTTAAAACGGTATAATACTTTCATCAAACAAGGTCCTAACGACAAAACACTGCTTTAAAATAGTATAATACTTTCATCAAACAAGGTCCTAACG
>JAQQZZ010136145.1:0-13452 GCA_030265115.1 Mopalia vespertina | reverse complement strand
AAAGTATAGACAGGCTGCCCTACAGTGCCATAAAGTGGCAACGTTATTTCGCAAAGGGACGTCACTCTGTTGTCGTAACGTCATAACTGGAAAGCCCCGTATTAAATGGCAGAGAAACCAGTATTACTGACTGTTATGAATGTGTAATGTTATTTATTAAGTTTCTGCTAAATGACCCAACTGTTAGAACTTTTATGGTATTGTTGACTAAGTGATGACTTAGTTGTTGTTGTTTAGAATGAGGGGGGGGGGGGAGGGGAGGGGACTCAGAAGGCAATTAATAGATGTGTGTGTAAGACTCATGGAAATGTGGTGATTTGTAATACTGGTGCTTATAGCAAATGTTCAGGCTATAGCCAAGCAGTGCACGACAGCGCGAAGGAAGCAAGGCCAGGAAAGGCATACGCATATCGGAGTAGATTCAAGTTCAGTGCAAACTCGTACCAGAGGGAGCTCGTGACGTGGAGTGGACCCTGGAGCAGGATAGGATTGCATTCGTGTGGATACGCGGTACCGGGGTGAGGACAGCATTCATGGTTACAATAATACTCGTTGTTCTTATTTACTTTATGTTTTGGTCAGCTGGCTTGGTATAAATAATAGGATTTACAGGACTTTGAAATAAAAAATTTGAGGATTTTCAGAAAAAGATTTTTTAGCTACCCATAGTAGACAATATTTATGTGTATGATGCATATTATTATTTTATTTGATGTTTTCTGTTATCTTTGATTCACATCGTGACCATGCCATTGTATGATTTCCAATCTATCCTCTGACATTGCATTTCGAATTAAATGTAAAGTAATACTATGGAGAAATGGATTAAAAAATGAAAATCATCAATCAGTATGGTTTGATAAAGAATGTAAAGGGAAACGCAAAGATTTTCACCAGCACAAAATCAATATAGAAGTAAATTAAATACGCGTAATGCATACACAATGGAAACCCAAACGAGTGCACAAACAATTATTTAAATATAAGGTAAAGACAAATTCTGAGAAATATCCACGTAACTTTCTGATATGAGCTTAACAGAATTATTTAAAAAAAAAATAAACATAGAAAATTTCGCAAAAGAGCTGTTACACGATAATACCACTGATACGTCAAACAACTATCGCAAATGTCCATTTCTACAAAATTCACAAGACATGATACAAGATGTAAAGTTCCGAGAAGCCGATGTGAGCACTGTCATTGACAAATCAAAGCTAAACTAATCAGGTTGGGTAAATGGGTTGTGCCGCAAAATATTCATCGAGGGACGGTGATCTAAAACCAAAACATTTATCAAAACTGTTTAAATACTCGTATAGCAACCTCTGTATCCAAAAGACTGGATGAATAGCATAAATTTAGCTTTACACAAAAAGTAGGGATGTGAACCTAGTTAAAAAGATAGGGGAATAAGTCGGATGAGTAGTTTTGATAAAGTTTATCCAATTCTGCTAAAGGAATGTCGATCTGTCCAACTGGGTCCAGTAAAACTCTTAATGATTTCCAGTATGGTTTTTGGTCTAATAGAGATACGGTAGACTGTGTTTTTTGTTTTGTACCAAGTAATTTGTAGTGTCATAGCCAATAAAAGGGAAGCATTTGCGGACTTACAAAATACACTGTTAATCCCACAGTTCATGGCGAAAAATTATCCGGTTGTGGCAACTGTGTTGTTTGATCGATCAAAGCATTATATAAAAAAGCGTGTGTCTTCGAAATGAAATAGGCCTAAAACAAGGGAATCTTTTATGCCCCATATTATTTCAAACTTACCAGCTTCGCAAGTCTGGAAACAGAAGATGCAACAGCAACTCAATGTCACCAGGTAACGTAGCATAATTGCACTTTTCTTGTCTATCAACTGAATTCCAATCAGTCTGTCTCGATATGGCCGTGTTGCAGGAAAGAAAGTTTGAGTTGTTATGTTAGGATTCAAACTCTGAAAGCCCTATATATAATTGTTGATTTATTTTATCTCCACTGCGAATAAAGGCTGCGCTGGTAGCCAAATATGTTTCTTTGGTCGAATAAAAGATAGTAAATATTCATTTATTATTTACATCAGAAAAGTGTTATGAGAACTCCTGACTCGCGTACACATAAATAGGGCACCGAGTTACACCCAGTTCTATTGAACCTTAACAAATACGGCCTTAAATAGTCTACTGACAACAATGAAAATGTTTGGTCAAAACACGGCGCTGAATATTGTATCGCTGTATGAATGTAACGGAAGAACTAAACAATTAGTGCGTGTCATGTTGACAGTGGACTCGTAAAGTCCGGTTTGCCATAAAGAACATTCTTGTGATACAAAGACATATATGTCCTTGGTAGACGAAATCTGATAGGCTGTTCTGACATCCGGTATTTCTGGTGCAAAACATGAACAGGAACTAAGAACTCACCAGTACTGCGAAAACAATCTATTCAATATAAAGTTGTTTACATTATGACAGTATGCTAATACTGTGAAGCGACGTTTACATAGGCTATGCTATATCACCAATCATGTTTACCGTCTTTGTGGAAATAAATGCTTTTCAAACGAAGATTCTAGAATTAAGATCCCGAATAAATTAGAATTAAGGCTTGTAAGTTAATCCATGATAAATCTAGGAATTACAGATTTTCTAGCGACAAGTATTTTTAACGCAAGTGGTTCAACGGCAAGTGCTCTGGCGAGAAGATGGCTATAAAAACTGCGGGAAATTGAAGTCGCAGTAATTGTCACCAGGGAAATTGTCCGGGAAATTTCTCTACAGAACATTTGGCAACTTTTTACACATCAGTCCGCTGTGAAGAGGAACGTTTCTAACGCCACGACCTCTTGTTCGTCCGTCCGTCTGTCCGACTGGCTGGTAGTCTGTCTGGCTGCTGTTGTGTTATCTCTGAATAACTCAAAAAATTTTCATTCATGTAACTAGTTTTTAGAAAGTTACCTTGATATCGGTTAATGGTAAGTGCCGGTAACGTATTTGAACAGCTCTTGAACCAGTGTCCTGCACAGAATTCTGGGATATACCGCCCAAAATCAACTGTTCTGCTCTTTGTCCGGCTTGAACTTAACGCTAACGCCAAACGAATAACATAGTCTACATGAGTGCAGGCAAAGCAGAGTTATGGGCTTATATTTTCAGTTCTCAACACAGACTATCTCCTAAAGCGCAATGGTGTTTGTTGTTTATCACCCACTAATAATCATCTGATTGAATTCGTATTATCTCATATTACCTTAGACGTGTGAGACTTTATTCTGATGTCATATTAAGAACCGGTTAAGAACCCTATATACTTGGGCATATGTGCATTTTAAGATACCATTGGGAAACAGTTAATATGGATGATGTATTTAAAAGATGGGACAAACAAATAAAGCATGTATATTGTTCACGTTAAACGTTATAAGTCAACCATATACATGCCCGCTGTGGATTCAACTAAGTTTAGGTATATAGGAGTCATCATTGTATGAATACTTGTTTCATCAGATCGACAGGCGCCACAAATTTCGACCAAAACTATACACCTCTGCAGCGACTACTACATACGCTATTAGGTAAAATATCAAATGTTAACCTAGAAATCGCTTTAATCTGTCAGAATAAGGTAATTCTTTCTTCCAAATATACTGTTAGTTTCTATTTCTGACGACCTTTTTGTAAAAACCTTTTTAAGCTTATTAATTTAACCCAGAATTTATATGGAGAGCATAACGTCATAGTAAAAATGACCAAGGGGGGATAATTAAATCTCTTAAGTCTCACAGACATTCAAAACATGGAGGTCATCAGTTGCCGATGTATTTGACCATACTAAATGAAGTTTTGTGGGGGTTTGTTAATCATCCTGTTGTTGTAAAACTATTCCAAGTGCGAGATTAAAAACATTAAAGTGCGTTTTTTCTTTCTTTTTTTTTGAGAGAGTTTTGTTGTCCCCTCTTTTAATATTTATTTTCAGTTGGGGATGTGTAACGTTGCCATTTGCGTAAGTTTAGCTAATATAAACAGTATTGCAAATGTCTGTCAACACTGAAAAGCACTTTTAAAAGGATAAAATTGTGCCGGCGCTTAAAACACAGTGACATATCGATATTCCGTTATTATTGGCGGAAGAGATGCAGGAATCTTGACAGGGCTAGTTGAGAACACATATAGCACAGTGTTAAATTAATAATTTTAAGAAATGGGACGTTACACGGTATACTTTCTAGACAAACCTCTAATCCAGATGGGATTCATTGGAAATATACAGGTTTGGGTAAAACTGCACAATATTAAGGAGAGTGGAAGTAAGAAGGACAGCCAAGGTAAGGAGAGCAAAGAAGAGAAAGGGGGCGACAGTAAGAATGAGAGCGAAGGTAAGAAGGAGGGCAAATCTAAGAAGGAGAGTGAATGTAACAAGGAGAGCAACGATCAGAACGGGGACGACAGAAAGAATGAGAGCAAATGTAACAAGGACAGCAACGATCAGAAGGGGAGGTACAGTAAGAAGGAGAGTAAAGGTAAGGAGGAGAGCAGGGATAAGAAGGGGAGCGACAGTAAACAAGGAGAGTGAATGTAATAAGGAGAGCAACGACCAGAAGGGGGAGCGACAGAAAGAAGGAGAGTGAAAGAAGGAGAGCAGAGATAAGAAGGGGAGCGACAGTAAGCAGGAGAGCGAAGGTAAGAAAGAGAGCAAAGATAATAAAGGGAGCGACAGTAAGAAGGAGATCGAAGGTAAGAAAGAGAGCAAAGACAGGAAGGGGAGCTACAGTAATAAGGTGAGCGAAGTTAAGAAGGAGAGCAAAGATAAGAAGGGGGAAGAGGAGGGGCAGTGAGAAGGAGAGTGAAGATCAGATTTGTTACAGTTGAGCATAAGTCCAGGAGACACCTGCTACGTCTTACGTAGTTGTTACGCATTAGGTGCTACGTAGGCGAATGTAACGCTCACGTAGACGATAGTAACGTCTACGTAAGTTATATGATGTCCTACGTAATACAACAATATTTTGGCACAACATGACATTAATACGTTTACATAGATATGCATCAAGCTAAATATGAGGAAATACTTTCGGAAATGTTTTCCTGCGATATGCATGAGATAGCGTTAAATAGCTGGCCACAATAATAAATTTGGCTATCTGGGTTATCTATTGACTATATCCACCACACAATAAATAGTTCGATTCATTAGTCCCATATTTACTTCCGCTTATTTAGCAATATATACATCCTGACATTTCGATAATGTTATGTTGTAGACCACATCTTTCATTTGGTGCCGAGCTTTTTTTATCATAATTACTACATTCCGGCTAAATAAATGTTAGAAAAGCCTCAGACATGAGGCATTATCACATAACTTTTTAATACATAATTATTATGTTAGTCTTAACTAGACGAGTAAACACGATCTACCAAGAAAGCAAATCAACGGTTTGGAATAGATTTTAAGAGAGACTGTTTTCATCAAATAGCCTATATATTACCAGAAGTCAATCAAGCGGAAGTATGAAACCAGCCATTACCCAGTCTCTACGGTATTGTGACTTTCAGTGGACTTTCATAGGGATTTCGTTCGTTTAGCGCAGTTTGAAGCCACAATCCACTGACGCCTTATGGGTAAAATATAACCTTTGGAAAGCGATATAAATAGCTTTAGCTAATTTACCCATCAATCCACATCAGTTCATGTCCTTTGAGGGTTCTCTGTCTCGCTAGGGGGCGCTTTTTCAACACTCTGCGCTGACTGGTCACAATGCCGATGAGACTGGGTAATGGCTGGTTTCATACTTCTGCTTGATAGACTTCTGATATTATTTATGAAAAAATGTTCAAACTTCATAACTGTAAATCAAAATTGTTGACAATTTGTCGACATTAACTTGCAACAAGACAGGCAACCTCATTGTACACAGACACTTGATCAATGACAAGAATACACATGCGAAAAGGCATTGTCTGTCTTGTATTGAAATAACCCCCCCCCCCCCTCTACAACCCCCACCCCTCTACAACCCCACCCCTGTACGCCTTCAGCTTACCATTCACTGCCCCGTTCCAGAGTTTTGTTCCTGGCCCCACCATTGCTAAATAGAAACTGGCTTGATCATAAACAGCACATGGTATAAGCTTTATATATGTAACATTTTAAACAACTAATTGGTTCTATTCTAAACTTCGTTTGATGTCAATCAATAATTATGTAAGCCTGTTTTACACTCGGTTTAGTTAGTCAGCTGGTGATGTATTTAAGTTAAAAAAAGGTTTAATGAACTTAGAAGAGGGTACGGGAAAACCTAATACGTTGATGTCTGCTTAGCTAATCTCAACCGCACGTCAGGTTCGGAAGTTTACCTCTGAACAACGGTCTCGGGCCGAAAAACGTTGAAAGTGGCACACTCATATTGTCGTGGATTGAAGGGGATTAAACAACAAATATGCCAACTAAAGGTCGGTCACGAAACACTGTAGTGACACGCACTTTGATCCATATCCAATCCATTCGCCCTATGTTTTCCCTGCTAGATTGGCAGAAGTAAATAAGAAATGAGGCACTGTCATCTAGAGATATTAAACAAGATATTTTTGCATTTTTGTTAGTTTCATTTTTCTATTTCCCAGATGTTTATTCTGCCATAACTTCTAGGCAATGAGACATTTATTAACCAACAATGTTTTAAAACCATAAAGAGGGGCATAATGATTTTGCACTTTGGAAATATCAATGGCATATATCGGAAAACAATATCCGTGTCAATCAGAAAACATCACAGACGCAAAACAGAAGTTGGGGAGACCCTTATAGAGTATTTATTGTAACACCATTATTGTATATTTAATAAACCACTCGATGGACAAAAGCAACCAATTGCTTCAAGATAATCAGCGATTGCATGGTAACTGATCATTTCTGTCAATCGAGCAAAAACAGTTTTGTTTGTTTTATTGAGGTTTAACATCGTACTTAAGGGTATTTCACTTATATGACGACGGATTGTCCACTTCACACTGCACCTTGCCTTATTACGATGGAAAACCGGGAGGAAACCTAGTAAAAACCATCCCCGCGATTGTCGAAGCCACAACATGTGATTCGCTCATATACCCTGATAGTCGACACGCGGACTCGATCCCGTGAGCGGTATATCGAAGCAGGATTAGTAAGCGCACGGGCGATTTCTCATAGAGGAACCAGCAGAACTAGAATTATATCGAATTTTTATATAACTATTGTTAATGTCTGAAGTAGCAGCCTCTGAAATGTATTAACTGTATATAGAATGTTTGTCTGTGTGTGATTTACAGCGGTAAACAAAATACATAAGTTTGCAACTTAAAATCTACCAAGCTTAAGATTGATGGTGGTTATTGCGCGTAGGATTTGTACAATATGACGTTAAAGCATGGACCATTTGGTTAAACTTATTTTATTGGCATTGGTCCAGGCTGACATTGTCATTTATTTGATAAATAGTCAGTTGGTCACCAAATATTAAATACAGTGTGTGTTCTGTCCATATTAGAATATTTTATTTCTGTGCGTGGTTCAATTCGTTTTCTACTCACTTTGCCTGTCCATTTTACGCCTTTCCAGATACAAAAGTATGCCAAGATCCAAGCCAGCAGCAGCGTGAGTGCGAGGTGCCAGCGAACCGACCCAGTCTCATCTATCCCATCTGTGATCTTCAAAGCTCGCCGCCTGCGAATCAGATCGATTTAAGAACAGTTTTATCGTCGTCCCAAGTGCATTAGCAAACCCTATTGAACCGTGCCTCAACACGGTTCCCCATCGCTAAATACTTCCTCTCGCTTCTAGCTAATTAAGCACCTTTTCAATGTTAGCCATACATTTTTTCGAAAATTTGACGTGTATTTTTTTTACTTTATCAAAGTCTCAGATAATACTCATGATGCATTTATTGACCGTGGGTGACAGAATAAGGGAAGGGCTTTAAGAGCATACTAGGAATGTACCTAGAACAACCATGACCCTTACGGTGTTAAGCAGCCAAGACACAAACACACGTAATCATCGTGTAATTTCTTGAATGATTATTGTGTCTTTTAAAAAGTGAATATTAACAGTATTTTCGTAATTTTAGGATAACACTTTCTTAGTTTAAACAGATTCTATTTTAGAAAATTTTGCAGGTTGAAACCCGTTCGGGAATTCATTTTGTTATCCCAAAATAACGAAAATACTGTGTAATTTCTTGTTTATCGCAGGCGATGGTTATTTGTCGGCTCATCTCTCAATCCCATACATAGCAGCATTTATACCGTTATTACCGAAGGAAACTGACCTAGAACAAAAAGAATTGCAACAACGCCTGAGCACAATAAAATCAAATAAGATACAATTGCACAGAATTGCAGCATGTAGTGCGAAAGATAACATAATATATGGTTTATGTGATTTATCATCATAATCTATTGGATTCTGTTATTTTAACAATATAATCTCATATATTTCGAAAGCAATTGTACTTTTTTCATTCATGGTATCCTAATAGAACCAGTTGTTAATTGCATTTAGCTCAAGGTTCAACAATAAGGGCATTTGACAGTGTCAAATTTAGCTGATGTTAATCACCCGGACTATTAGCACTAAAAGAATTGTATCACTATGAGTTAACGTCATATCTCATATCGCGAAAGCATGTTGATGATATTGAGATGAGATGACAAATATGGTAATTTTACTTAATATGGCAAATAAACACGCAGATACCAGTAAACAAATTCATCATTCCAGGAAATAGGAAGTCAAGTTTTGGAAAACGAATGTAAAATTTCTTCCATTTTTTTTCTCAACTATATAATAATAAAGGCTCATCAATATCTATGAGCAATTTGTTGTTTGTCTGTTTGATTGGGGTTTAAGCACAGGGCATTGTACACAAGCAAACAGGTCAACTCCATATTGCCCCTCAGCTCTGAGAGCACCAGGGCAACAAGAGGCTCTCTCTCTAACATCCGCTCTATGAGAAGAGAACAACCAAGGAAAATGCAATGCTTTAATCTTTAGTCAGTTATTGTCCTACAGCTGTGAAGACTTTTGGTGCTGTCCCTCGTGTATTTTCCAGAATAAACAAGTTGACGCCAAAGTGTAGCAATGAACTTACTCTTCCGTGTTTCCTTCAAATTAGTGTTTTATCAAGGCTAAAAAAAGTAGGCTATCATGCATTCATTTTGTCTTTTGAATGGAAACACTATCAGCAATTGACTGAATCAGAGAGACTGTGGGCCAATGAGAGACATTTGTCTACACTTAAACCAGCTTACAGAGTGATTATTGCTTTATATAATCTCTCTGTCGGTATCCCTAGATTTCAGATCTGACCAATCATTGCTTAAACAATTATCCAAAAGAATGTTGAGCCAATGCACAGTTGAGCTGAGATGGTCGACTCCAATATACGAAAGGGACGTTGACCCTGCTGATCACAATTTAACTTTTTGTCTAATGAGATAGTTCAGGGTGTGTCTTCAGAAAGCAATTTTATTCTTCGGCAAATATTTTGAAATTATCCTATGTACAGTTTTGGGTCGCATGTTGACAATTGTATTTGGATATTATTGTTTTCGTTAATACTAAAAATTAATTAATTCGTTCTAAAATTAAACAACCAGGAAGGACGATGAACAGCGTAAGTTCAATAAACTGACTTAAGTATAAATCTTGCTTTTAGGAATAGGTCTGTAGATGTTCTCATTTACACCTTGGTTAAATACTAGGCATATCTTTTCCTAAAATTTGCGGTCAATTGTCATGATTCTTTAATGGTACAATATGTGTTATGAAAAGTAAGGCAATCAAAATACAATTTAAAAAACTTTATAAATGTAAAACTTACTCCCAGAACTCTTTGACGGGTGACGAAAATCTATCTGGATCGTAAAATCTGGTACAATTTAAGTCGCTGACGTTATGTAGAAGATATGTGGTGTTGATACCGGACATCGGCACGATTTCTGTCCAAAACGTTTCGTTTGTACAATTAAACGGAAATTTGTCCTTTTCGTATTCCGAGAGGCAAGATGGCGTATTCCAGTCATTGGTACATAGTGACCATGGCAACACTGACGTCAGAGAACTAAACAAGTAAAATAAAGCCCAGGAAATGATGACGATGTAAAATGTGTTCAACCAAGCAGCGGCCACCAACGCCCCATACCCAACTCCTAAAACAAAAAACAAAAGCAAGTATTGCTATGTTGAAATTTAATTATTAAAAAATAAATATTCCGTTTCGTGTTCCTCGTTAGCTCTGAGACAGCCGCAGAAAAAATACATTTGTAACAATACCTATAGAAGAAATATGGTTACGATAAAAGCTGGCTTTCTCGCAACTTCTTCTGCACAGGCAATTCGTCTTTTCGTTGATAAAGTGTGTCTTTGGCAAAATCCTGGTAGGATATGAAGCCAATACTTAAAACTTTGGTAGAAATTGAAGCTGACATGAGAACAACTTCGAGCACCTATACCATTCATAGGCACAGCTTGTTTAAATCGTTTTGTTTGTTTGATTTGGTTGTTACGTGGTGCTTAAGGATATTTCATTCATAAGACGGAATGACATGCAGCCAAATGGATGGCAGAAACCATCCCCCACGTCAATGGCAACATACAATGATAGGACGGACAATCACAAGACGCTTCGCGTGGCCCCTTAAATGATGAACACATTCTGACAGCAAACTCCATGCTAATCATGATTAAGACGAAAACTTAAAGCTGTAGGTGATGGCTCATCTGGGTTAAGAATGACCTAAAGGCCACAACAAATAAGCGACTAATGATTGGACAGGATTCTCGAAATAGTTTGAACCATCCGCAAACGGAAGTTGTATCCGCTTAGCAGCGATGTTCCACATTGTGATTCTTAAAAGCAATGCGTTAAAATAGGTCAAACAAGCCAAAAGATTAAAGCACCACGTCTTATCATCAGAAATGGTAAGGCACATCTACCAGACTATACAGGGATGTTTAGCTCCTAAAGGCCCAATATTCACTGGGCACACATCGATCGGGCGACCATGCCAAATTCCAGTGCTCAGACACAATAACCAGTAATAACAAGCTGTGTAGCAAGCAGGTCCACCACTAAAGGCTTTTTTTAAAAATCACCTTTTCATACTTATTTTTGAGAACAGTTTGTTTACTTCAAAGAGCTAATTAGTAAAAGTTATGGTTTTTATCACCATATTGGTGCAATATGAAATGTCGGCCATATTTCTTGAGAAACTGAAATATAACCACATTTATGATATTAACAGGAAAAGCTAAGTTTGAAGTTAATATCTGAATTTTAGTGATGGCCATTTAGGTTTGCAGAATTAGGTGAAATGCAATCCCATCAGTTTCGTAACTGGAGGAAACTATTTTCCAAGTTTGAAATAAGTCAGTGAATTTGTTCACAAGCCTTGTGCTCATAACACATACAGACGTAAATATTGAAAAATAATGCAATGGTGGCCATTTTATTTTGCTGAATTCATTGATATCCATACCAATTCGTCATCTTACGGAGAGGAAGCACAGTACAAGTTCAAAGGCGTTAATATTGCAAAATTATGCAATGGCGGTTATATTGTTTTGCTTAATTTTGTGAAATGCAATCCTATCTTTCGTCTTAATAGAAGAAAACTAAATTCCAAGTAAATCGGTGAATTTGTTCTCAAATTATCATGTTTAAAGCACAAAAGCGTCAATATTGCAAAATTATGCAATGGCGGTCATATTGTTTTGCGTTAGTTTGTGAAATGCAATCCTATCTTTCGTCTTAATAGAAGAAAACTAAATTCCAATTTAATCGGTTAATTTGTTCTCAGTTTTCGTGTTCACAAAACATAGGAGTGAATATTGTAAAACCATGCAATGATGGCCATTTTGTTTTAGTGAATTTGGTGAAATGCAATCCCATCTGTTGTCTTAACAGGAGGAGGCTATATTTCAAGTTCTAGTTAATCCATGAATTTGTTACAAAGTTATCGTGTTCACAACATATACAGACATGAATATTGTAAAATAATGCAATGGCGGCCATATCGTTTTACAGAACTTGATGAAATTCAATCACATCCATTGTCTTAAAGGCAGGAAGCTATATTCAAAGTTGAAGTTAATCGATGAATTTATTCTCTACTTATCGTGTTCACATCACACACAGGCATGAATATCATCATGAATATAAAATTATGTAATAATGGCCATGTTGTTTTACGGAATTTGGTGAAATGCAATCCCATCCGTCGTCTTAACAGGAGGAAGCTACACACCAAGTTTGAAGTTAATCGGTGAATTTGTCTTCGAGCTAGCGTGATCACAAACATTTGTGACGGACAGACGCCAAGTAGCATTTCTAAGTCCCCCTCTCCCGCCCCTACTATAGTAGAGGTGGACAAAAAGCAAAATTAGCTAGTTTAAGTCTTACTAGTTTCAGACGATAATTGTGATTTGTGTTAACACAATACATGTTTAAATAATTGTCTTCATGGTTCCTGAAGTTGGGGTTTAACTCTTTGGCTACGGAATAGTTTTTCTTGCCTGTTGTCCTGTACAACGTTTGCTTCTGGCATCAACACTAAGGCCCAATGGTTCGGTTAAACATGTTGTGGACGAATAGCCATTCGGAGGGAAGTTTACAACGAATACCTGACGAGCCACTCACAGTCACTTGCCTTTTTATGTTGATAAAAATCCGAGCCGCTGACATGTGAGCGGCTTGTGGTAGCCAAAGAGTTAAAACCAAATTATAGAGAAAAACTAAACAGGAATTGTTGATCATATCTTGGAGATGCGATTTTTGTATATTTTGTTTATCTATTTATTGTGAATCACGGAATAGCCTGATGCTACTAGAAATTTGTTAAGCCTACATAGAAAAGGATATTTTACATACTTTTGAATTAACAGCAATATGAAATAAGTCTTTCTAATTTCTGATAATGTTTACAATTTGTGTCAGCTTCAAACTTAGAGTTAGCATACATAATAACTAATGCTGCCAGACGTCTTTTGGCATATTTATAATTTTTAAATACATTTGAATAAAAATCTGCATTAATTTTTGTAAGTCTTTCTTGTTTCAAGAGTTCATTAAAAGCTAGAGTTAGCATACGCAATGACCTCATGCAACTAGAAATTCCATTCCGGATAATTATAACGGTATATTTCTCACCTTTGAATAGAGGACATATTTTCCAAACTCCCAATCCTCCCACTCGAGTCCTTTGTCCAAGAGCTAATTCCATAAAATACATTGGGATTCCAGCCGTTATGACCGTCAAGAAAAACGGGATGAGGAATGCTCCTGTAAAAAGTATTTAAGAGTTGCATTTTATTCGGTGTTTACTAAATCATCCAAATTTCGGAATTACTGAAGCAAAAACCAATTGTGAGTAATATCTAGATCAAAAAGATGCTAATTTAGCGTCCCTGTGTCCGTGCTTTATGAAG
>JAQQZZ010136134.1:0-13452 GCA_030265115.1 Mopalia vespertina | reverse complement strand
ATTAACTAATTAACGGCTATGCTAATTCGATTGCAAGTGCAATACAGATGGTTGTCTTTGAAAATATGTAATAAAAAAATTATAAGTTTAGGTCGAAAAACAGTTGCCTTTCCCTTTAAGTAAGCTAAATACTGTTTTGAACAGTTTTATGAAAAGGGCACTACAATGTTGTAATGGTAGTGGTGATCATAACTGTTTATCCTTTTTCAATAGCGTCTACGCAGATTTTTCACAGTTAAAAGAGCGGAAAATACATAATAAAAATATGAAATATGTGTTTTGTATGATCACGAAAAAATGCCTCAACAAAACCGTTAGATCTATCAAACAAGTTAACATGTTAAATTTTATTTTTAAGCTATAGACAATTTATCGTCGTCTGTTAAAAACTTAAAAGCAAAAACTAATGGGGGAGAAGCTCGAAACTTTTGACGTGATTGTTCATCTTATTAATTCAGTGTATCATCTGCAAGAGATATGATGTGGTAAAGATCATCTGCAAGAGATATGAGGTGGTAAAGATTATCTGCAAGAGATATGAGGTGGTAAAGATTATCCGCAAGAGATATGAGGTTGTAAAGCTATGGAAGCGTATTGAGGGGAATGGAAAGTAATTATCATTAAAGTAACGAGCAGGTCTTATATGTACTACAATAACCCGAGTTTAGGAGTAGGCCTACACGTCTTGAAGAGATTAATTGGTTTAAGGCACAGAATTACGTATGAACACAAACAATAAGCGGCATCCTAACGCAAAATGCATTAACCAAAGTACTGACCAAAGCAAGCTAAATAAAGGAAGGGTCAATATGTTTCTTTGTTTGATTAGGGTTTTTCGCCGTATTTAAATAGGGTTATTTATCTCAGATGACGTCGTGCGAGCCCATGGGAGAAGAAAACCACTATCAACATAATTATGAACAAACTACGATAATACAGGGCAATCGCCGGCCGCAATATAAATATAATACAAACCAGATCGATACCAGGAAGCTCTCGCCCAACCACACGCTCAAGACATGGAAATAAGTACTTTACAAACCTGGTTCGACAAATACGGTAGTCGTCGGAACTGGTGTGGTGGTTGTTGTAGTGGTCGTGGTGGTAGATGTGGGGGTAGTGGGCGGTAGAGTTGCTCTTGTTCTTTCCGTCTGCCTCACTGTTGGGCGTGTTGTGGTAGGTCTAGGTGTGGTCGTGGTCGTAGTTGTAGCACGTCTGGTTGTGGCAGGCGTATTTTGAACTGAATTTTTCAATCCATCCGATTCCAACAAGCTTGGCGGAGTTGTAGTTAAAACCATTGGTGGGGCAGGCTCATAGAACAACCATGGCCAAGCGCCACTGAAATCACAGTAAAAAATAAGTCTGACGTTATCTGGGTTAAAGACCGGAATGAAAGGCCCGCGGTTGAAATCCCAAGTTTCGAGAAAGACGCCCTCGTATGATTCAGAGTACTCCAAGGGAGGGACGGCTGATAGCTTCATAACCCCAGTACATGTTTCGTACCAGTCAGAGTTCGGCATGTGGCACACTGGACGACATATACGTCCGCAGTCATCGTAAGCTCTGATAAAGGCATAAGAGTCGCCACCAACAGGTTTTTTCACAGCAACTACCCCCATGCTGGATGACACGGGTAGTCTGCGATCAACCACAGCATATTCTCTGTAACTGCCCTGGTAGTTTATGCCATGGGATTGGATATACACACCTCCGTGGTTAATACCTCTTGTTTTACAACCACAGTCAGTATACTCTACGGTGTCCAACTGTCGATTTACTCTCGATGTAAATAAATTAGTTTCAGTGTAAAATTTAGGATCATAGATGTCCTGATTAAAATTAGGTTGACCACTTTCATAAGGATGCGAATTGTAGATGGGGAAGTCTGGTGATCGACCATAGACAATTTGTATTGGCATGTATGCCCACTGGTCTGTTCTGCATCTACCGTTAGCGCAGTATGAATTCTGATACCCCTTCCGCCCAAGTGTACCGTGATTGGGACATGAGCTGGTCAGAGTACGCGTGTTAGGTTCACAATCCAGGGTATTAAAGTTACATTTAAGCGACTCGGAACCGCAGTTTAGATTGTCCATACAACGTGGTCGTGGTGCACAACGGTACAGTCTTTTCCCGTATTTGTCTTTCAAAGCATCTTGGTTGGTCACCATGAAATCGAGGAATACAGGAGAGTTTGGTGCATGGGCTGGGGTTCCATAGAAGAACGGATAATCCGTCTCAGGGTTAATATTCTCTCTAGTCTGATGTTCTCTAAACTGTTCCCACAGACAATCCACGAAAGCGTAATGAAGGAAGAAGAGTGGGTCATTAGGGGAAGACCAGATATCCCTCATCTCACCCCCTACATAGAGATGTACTTCACTCTGAGTTCTCTCAAATACACTGCTACTGGGTGCACCGGGCTCTGTTATCTCCTGTAATCTAGACTTGAAACACATCTTATCTATATTGATTGAAGATAATAAGCGACCACCTGTTCCTGCATTACGAATCAGGTGTGACCCATCAACGGTTTGCCAGTTCTGAAACGGGCCTGTAAGGACGGGTCCTTCTGCTGTCCCCATAAGGTTTTCACTCCAGAACGATGACTGTCTTGGATCTTGCAACCGTCCGTCAATGGTACTGTCCCAATATGGTAACACAACACCCGGTATTACCTGACGAAGAGCTGTTTCAAACCTTAAACATATAATGTTTATTAACACTTCAAAACATGCTTCTTTGTCTAAAACTTCGAAAGAATTGTCGAATTTGTAACATTGCTAATGCATTGGTTAAAATACATGGTTATCTGGAACGTTTTGAGAAAAAGATATATTTGCAACAGCTTTAATTCTAATACATGATAAACCTACAATAACATCAGAAGGCGGTGATAACCGAAGAATCCAGGTCCAAACCGAGCAGGGGCCGATATAATACCATTGTAGAGCAGCACAAACACGTCATATTTGTTGGGTAGTACACTCTGAAATAACAACAATTAAAGGTACATAAAAAGAACATAATAATACATAGAGATGATACATAGCAGTATGTATTTAGTTGATTAGTATTTAAAAGAAATATAAGTGAGAGAAAATATGTAAATAATAAATAAATAAACAAAACGAAATTCCACACAAATGAATCAAAAGAGCTCACAATAAACCCACGGTTATTTAATCCCATTCCCAATACTCGAGATTAACATTGTATGCTTCGCTTATTGGTTCTGCATCACAATATTTCCAATGTTTAATACGTGATTTACATTTGTCAGAAGTAAATATTTTTTCAAGAACATGTTATCTGTATTAAAATCAATATGAACAACAAGGTTAATTCGTGTGAACATTGTATGTTTGTTTGTTTAATTGAGGTTAAACGCCGCACTTAAGGTTATTTTACTCACTTGACGGCGTGTCAGCCCAATGGGTGAAGGAAACCACCCCAGCCACCATTGTCAACAAACAAAGACATCACGGGACAAAAATAGGACACACACAGGACAATACAAAGACATCACAAACAAATCGGCTTCCTGCTGCTCTTTAGCTCTGAAAGCTCCAGGGCAACAGGAAGCTCCCTCCAACCACCCGCTTGAACATTGTAAGCTATCCTACTAATCGTTTGTTGTCGTACCTTGTCTGATTTGAGGAATCGAACAGCTTCCACAAAGTTTCGTCTCTGGTCAGCTGTTAGAGTTCTATACTCTTGACGAACCCGATCATTTGGTCTCGTGTTGAAGGATGCCACAGACTGCCTATAGTCCCGTTCGATTTGATTGAAAAGGGAAGTAATCCACTGTTTTTGTGCTTCGGTTAACCTGGGCATGGCACCTCGAGTGTGGTCTGTTCTCCACAACATCTTCTGAATACAGTACCAGTCGGCTAATTCCTCTGCTCCCTTAATGCCAGCAGAGATATTGCTCCGCGTATGTTCAACATTTTGGATACAGAATGTGTATTCTGGATTAGTTAACACTTCTTTCACAATTCCCTCCACAACTTGGATGCTGACCAGGACAAGAATTGAACAACAGATATTTCTATATGATACCATTTTAATTTTCAAGTCTGAAAAAATAAATAAAACGAATTTGTGAACTTTTCATGAATGTTTTCATAAATGTTGCTTCATAAAGGTCGCTTCACAATTGCTAGATGACAGACGCAAATGCAGGTGTGCTTTGAGCGAAACCCCTTCTCTTCAATAACATCCGGTTCAATTCTTACATACGATTATCTTGTTCAAACTACTAGCTATTTTCGCGAGAATCATTAAAGAAACTTGCTCTTATTGACAATACTGACTAGCCCCTCTCCAACTTATACTCCCAAGGATTCTCTTGTTAATACACCTACATTCCCACGACACAATATCAAAACGACACGCGATATTTCCCCCAGCTCCAGTGAGAAACCTATGAGTCCACATGGTTGGATATGGCGGTGGATGGTGCAGAATGGAGTATTAATGGTAATTTTATTCCTGTAGAGACAGATGTAGGAATGATGGAAGCGTGTCTACCTACGCCTTTGGTAGTTATCACGTGATCTGTGATTTAGAATTAATACCCTTCTGGGTAACCTTGAAACTAACATTGACGAGCGCGATACGTATTGAGGCAGTTATCCAACCATCTTCCGCCGATATAGCCTATTCAGAAAACATGAAACAAAAGATTTTGTCAAACTATTATCCGTATTTTGATAAATCTCCGTGTACATGTTTTCTATTACATTGACAATGCGACTTTTAATTTTTAAAAGCATATATCAATTACTCATGGTTATCATGTAGGATCAGAATAAGAAAATCAACAAACCCACACAGTTTCATAGTACACATGTAGGCTATTGAAATTCCACATCAAAGGCATCACCAATTGCGAAGGTGTGCTTTACTGCGGCGAACGTATTAGGGCATGTAAGCCTCGTTCTCAATCTGCTCGTTCAGAATCTGTCGGTATGTGTTGAATACAGATTTTCCAGAGCCGTATATTTTGTTGCTGCTGGGTGATTATGAAGGACTGGAAGGGACACTGGGAATCTTTTTAACTTTCCGTTCATTCTAGATTTAGAATACGGTATATAAATGGTTTATCAAACATTAATAAATTCAATAAAGTTAACCCAAACGCAGCGATGTGAATTAATAACACGATATATTAAAAAAGGCGAATATAAATTGGAAGTCCTTTGTTCAAATCTGTAAAACGTACTATAGATGTAGGAATAAGCAGTTCAATAAACTCTTTGCGAGACGAATACATATCCTGTCTTAAATATGTTATCTAGGGTGTCAGCTGCAGTCAAGAATAATGCTACATATGCTGACTGCTAATTTTCCCAAGCAACTAAACTCGATGAAATTAATTAATAAAGTCAGGTTGTCATTTAATAAACATTAACACTTTAATAACACTATGGGGGTCAAGTCGTAAAGATATGGCCCACAAGACAGATAATTTATTCATGAAATTATAAGCCAAATAGCTTTTATTAAATTATTTTTAGATGCATGGTTAGATTTGATTGGATAGATAACACATTTAAATTCTTTTTTGTACATAGACATTCAGCTGAGTTCGCAAAATGAAGCTTTGGCAGATTTTGTAGCAATCTGAGGCTTATAATACCGAATATTCATGACATTACAATCATGTTGTCAAAAGAATAGCTAAATGTGTAGCTACGATAGCTATTGCCTATGCCTATGTCAGTACTGATAACAGCAGAAAAATTATTTGAAAATGTCATAAAGACATAGATTTCACATGTGGGTGTTGATGGTATTTTATCAACTACGTATGTATCACAACAGTACACAAATGACCGGAATGCACCTGTTGTGACACGAGAAGAAATAGCTTTATTTCTGCAATACAAAGTCTACTGTATTGGTCAAAATTAGGGTAACCAGCTCAATATACCCAGTCTAATATTGAATTGAATCTGGTTTAACCATCTTCCTATTGAAGGGGCCAAAATGCGTAAGAGGAGACTTTCACATTCTATCCTTGCGGCAAAAACGTTGCAAAAGTTTAATTGGACTATTGTAGTAACAAGTAACCAATCAGAAAGTCGTTTATACAAATGGACGCTCCAATCTGATTGAAAAGAGGTCATTCGAAAGTAGATGTTGTAGACTAGCTAGTCTAGCTAGCTCAGGTTATTCCGTCTATGAAAGCAAGGTAGGAAAGGAAGAGAGGCTTAATGTTGCGACCTTCTTTTCCGCCTTGCCACGGGAAGATAGGTTTAACGGACTCAGGAAGCAGAGAAACTCAGTAGATTCACGTGCTTCTATTGCGGTTCTTACTTTATCCCAAGCCCTTATATCTCGACGAAAGTAAACGAAAAGCGAATCTGCATTCTTTCTTAGTACTGGGTTCTACTATCAGAGTTATATACATCTAATATACCATCTTCCCGAGGCAAGGTGGAACAGAAGATCGTCGCATTAAGCCTCTCTTCCTTTCTTACCTTGCCTCCTTAGGCGATACAACCTGAGTTAGCTAGAGTTTACAGTAGCTACTTTCGGATGACCTCTCTTTACTCTACCCAATCAGATTGGGTCTTTTTTAGAATAAGAAAGAGGCGGTCTAAACACAAGACGACACAAGATGACCGCCTCTTTCTAAGAAAGACCCAATATAATATACATGCACGATCTTAAAACCATTAACGAGTCCTGGCATCATCACAGGCATGTTAATTGGCAGTGGCGCCACGCTTGTTTGTTGTATAGACTTTGATGTGTAAACGTCTTTTTGATTGGCCTACGTGTTTCTACCATAGTCCAATGAAATTTTTGCCACGTTTTCGCTTCGAATTACAGCAAGGGATAGTAATGTGGAAGTCTCGTCTTACACCTACTGTTCTTTGCATAGGAATACGGTAATATACACGCACGATCTTAGTCCCATTAACAAGTCCTTATATCATCTCAGACGCTTTAATTGACAGTGGCGCCACGCTTGTTTGTTGTCGAGTTCGATGTGAAAACGCCCTTTCTGGTTGGCTGCTTGTTTCTGCAATAGTCCAATTAAATTTTAGCCATGTTTTTGCCTCGAATTGCAGCAAGGGGTAGTGATGTGAAGTCTCGTCCTACACATTTTGACCATTGCAATGGAAAGATGACACCAGCGGGGCGACCTCTGTCTAGTGTGTTTAGACGGTAGATAACTAGCCTACAGTGAATTCCAATCTTTAGATCTTCAGGAGATAGTTTCCATCGTTTGTAACATTTCGATTAAAAGTTGCATTCCTATTAGGAGTGATGACGCCACATATTTTTTATTGATCCAGATGCAGTTAATAAAGATTGAGTTTGAATGAGTTGGGTAATGGGCCTAGTGACCTTTAGGTGATGATACAGCATGTAAACTTTAGTTTATTTGCAAACAGTGTAGGGAAGACACATGTAGATCAACGATATATTTTTTCGCCTTAACCTAAACAAACTACAGTTTACCTGGGGCATCGGACCATGTTGAAACCACTAGTTACATGATATTTCTTAAATCAAAAATGTTCACGCTTCATGTTTGATTACATGTAGGGTTTAGGCTGTCAAATTTGCTAGCCTAAAAGCTATACATAGACTCTAAAGGATTTTCAGTACAGGACTATGATAAAAGTGATCCCCTTTGGGCGTCTTCCACATTCCGTTATTTAAAATAAGCATATATCTTATCATCAGTTATATATCTGATCATCAGATAACCAGTAAACTTTTTGTTTCTTTCATTAAACTGTAAATTAGATTATACTGCCAGATGTATTCAACCATATTGTTAATAATGCAAAAGACATCATTATATCTTTATTTTTTATTAGAAACATTACAGATTGTATGTGCGATCGTTCATATCGGTTAGTTTTCAACAGTATTTACCAAACGCTTCACTATGAAACATATAATGAATTCAGAAGAATAAAAAAACCATAAGTTTACGTAACAGTCCAACAAGTTCACACTATAGTATATTTTGTCGACAGCTTCAAAATAACATTGCCGATTCTCTTAATCGCGTTTATCAAGAATAACAACAAAAAAATATAGCTATATTGAATAAATAAAGCATATATTATATATCTATATATTCCATGTGATTTATTTGTTGGCGATTATTCAATGAGTTTTTTTTATGACGGAATATGTAGATCTTCTACTTTGGATCCTTCGTCTATATTAAATCCATTATAAATACGTAAGAAGACAACGAAACAGCAGGACAAATGTCGCTGGCATTCGCTCGGTGGCACTCTCTAAAGAATAGCATTGCAGCTCGGCCGAGCGACTACGAGCGCTGGTTCTGTTGAAGAGGTCTCTGGTTTTGTTTGGTGTTTCGTGACTGGTCGATTCAGGAAAACAGAATAATCATCGTGCAGCATTGAATGCATTTATCAATGTGAATATAGCTACAATTTGTGAATACATGTTAATAATGAGCTTTTTTTTTTGTTATCATCTTTTATAACTTGTGGAAGCACGATAATAGTAAAAACATGAAACAGTCTAGCCACAGACCCAAAACCCGTCAAGGACATTGTGTAGCTGTCTTGACACAGCTGGATTGGTACAAAGATGTGTTTTCATCACTATGGCAATTTGGTGGAACATACACTAAACTGTGAAATGTCAATTAGCAGTTCTTAACACATAGGAGTCGTTAATTTGTAAGTTCAAAAGTCTTCTATCCTTGTGTGGCGTGACTTAAACATTTACCAATGGTTGGTTTATATTTGTTTGTAATTTTGTGCCGTGCTTGTTTCAAACAAAATATAACATTGTTTCATAACTGAACCGTCACAATTAACTATTAAACATGAGTGTTGTTACTATTGCGATGTACTTCCAGGTGAAGTTAGACTAGTCTCTATTTTCGTTTTAGATATCATTGACAACTATGTTAACTGTTACTTAAACTATTGATATCAGATATTAGATGTATAGGTTATGCAGGAATGTTTCGAAGTGGATCTGAATCTACCGGTTTTACCCTTTCAAAGCATCTTACAGCAGACACAGTATCATAAAATATACAGCAATGAAAAACCCCTTAAGTAGAGCATTTGCGTATGGTATGGAAACAAAAGCCAAATACTTGGAACCACATAGACAAATTTAAATTGTCAGAGTACTATCCCAACAAACACACTGCGTAGCTGCAACGTTGTATACTGGCTATACATTGGTAATATTGCAGAGTAACAAAAAATCAACGTTGCTGCAACGTAAATCTACGATGAAATTTGGTTGTTAGTTTTTACCAGTTGATACAACGTTGTCAAAATGTGACAGGAAACGTTGTAGTTTAACGTTGTGACAACACAAATCGACTACGTTGTGAATTATTTAGCGTTTTGTACGACGTTAACTATAACAATGTTGTCAAAACGTTAAATGATGCAACAACAATATTACAACGTAGCTATTACGTTTCTGTTTCGTTGGCGTGTGGTTGTCTTCTAAGGTTGTGGCAACATAACTGGTTGTCCACAAAATTCCGTGGCAACAACGTTACATTACCCCAATAAAACGTTGTCGCAACATTGTTTGGTTTGTTGGGATATGGGTCGTTCTGAAGCAGTGGTAGAGCAATCAAATACTTGTTTCGAGACGAATTCTTTGACAATTAAAATACACGGTCAAGCACCACATTGTAAGAGAAAGTGTTGGTATTTAACATCACCTAACTCCATTGGACAAATCTTATAGACGAGTATAGAATGTTGCGACGAATAGCCCAACAATTAACAATTTTACAATCTTGTGTATTAATTAACTACTTTCAAGTTAATTTCTTTAACATTTTGTATACGTGCAAGCTATTTTTTATGTATATATATGAATAGGAGAAAATTGCAGAATGAAAATCCTTTTACCTGAGTATTTATGCCATGTAATGTGAACGACAGCCACAAGGAATGTCCAGCATAAACAGCGACGTCTGATTCACAGGTGTAATTTTCTTGCCGTATACCACCCTAAACACCAGCCTGACGTTCTGCCTATGATGAGATTATGATGTCAAGTCAATGAAAATGGTATCAGTCCGATTATCATATACATTTAAAAACACAACCTCAGCTTTAGGCAATTTTGTTCGCTCCACTGACTTTCTTTACTTTTTTGACTGGGATATTGATTTTTTTACACTGAACCAGAAATTAAACTTACGAGTCTAGAATAATTAAAGAGCCTAATTAGCAAGCTCTGTTTATTGAAAGTTGTGTACTCTAGGGAACGGGACACCAGGTATGAATCACTCTTATATCCAATGGGAGTGATCCGGCTGCATTCCTCCTTGCTTCAAAAAAAAAAAAACAAAAAAAAAAAGCCAGAAAGGCAGAAAGGCAAAAAAACGTAAAATCTGGAAATAAAATAATATGAATAGAAAAATGTAATAATTTAAAAAAAAGAAGAAGAAGAGTGTTTTATAGCTGAACCGGTTTGTTTGTGGTCCCCAGTGCGAGTACGCGATATGTTATGCACAGAGGAGGTTTATTCGTGCACTGGTGACATTGCCTCTAATTATCTTCTAAACAGACGATCTATGTAAGCGATACACTTTACACAACGGTGATGTCACAACAGCTAGATGTAGATAGATTGATTGATTGGTGTCTGACGTCGTGCTAAAGGGTATTACACTTATATGAAGGCGGGGTATTCCAACAAACATTTACAAGCACAACCAAGATGTGAAGTGGTTTGATTATGTTACAAAGTTAATCTTTCTCCTGTGCTAAGTAAGGACAGCATTGCTACTCCCCAAACAAACTGCCCTTAGCTAGAGGGCGATATAGATACATATAAGACGTTTGTTATTAGGAGAAAGGTGGTATAATTGTGTACATTAAAAGAAATGCAGCAGAAACAAAATTCAACGAATTCCATAAAAGTTTGATAAACTGAATCTTTGTTCTATCTGGGAGTGATTGATTGATTTAAAATGTCGTAAAGATAACTAGGCGTACATATATTTTAGCACCAAATTACAGACCCTCCTAAACAGTTAGAGTAAATCTCCCATCCATGTCGAGATACAGTGCAAGATAAGGGGCTTTTCTTCGCTGATAATTTTATAAATTAATTAAGTTACGTAGCAAGCCGAGAGAGCCTTTCATCTGTTGTTAGGGACAAACTTGTGTTAATTCAAGAAGGTCTAACCAACTGATAAAGATCAATAATTCTGACAGTAAATATGTTAGCGCTGTAGGCTTTTTCAAATCTCGAGATTTTAATGTGACTAAATAAAAACTTCAAGAAAAATGCAGAAGGTCGCGTTCATATGCATCCCATTCTTATCGCTAGCTTTGTTTATAATGTAACACAATATAAAAAACATATTTATGTACGCTGATATTGTGGAGTTAGACAGTTAATGTCATTTTGATTAAAAAATATCATCTATGAGATAATTAATGTCATTCAAAATATAGTTAACTGATTTTTTTTCTAATTATGATTACACTTCTAAATGTTTATAACAAAAAACGATTTTTTTTAAATAAGTTAAAATGCTAAATCACGTTATTACTATTTTCTTTAAATGAATGACCTACATATTACATGTCATACACTATAAATCTTGTTTACGCTTAATATGTTTATAATTGTGTTAAAGTGTTTACTTTTCAGTTGTAATGTTTGATAAAACAGTATGTTTATTCTGCCTACTGTTATCTGTTTAGGTCTTCTATATAAACATAACGTTTAATCTTGGTTCTATATATATACAAGGTCCAGGGGCCGGTTGTTCGAAGCGCAACTTAAATTTAATCTGCTATTAGATGACCGCACGTCGTGTTGAAGGTCTATCTCTAACCCGGTATTAGCGATTTAATCCGGTGTAAGCGGTCTTTCGAACAACTGGTCCCAGGGTTAAACGTTATGTTTAATTTCCGCGCAAGTTAAAATCACGTGAAAGCGATTTTCAGTGACGTCTGCAAAGCAAAATGAGCTGATTTGGATTGATGCGAACCGTTTGGTGAGAACTTAAGTATTCATGTTCCAAGTTATTTCCAGTTTTATTAAATATAGTGTTTGTCTTAATTTAATATTATAGTAAACATATTAAGAGTCGACGTTAACAACCGCAACAGAAGTTAATTCAGAAAAATTTCGATACGACGCGATAACAACTACTAAGTTCATTTGACGGCGAGCTTAAGTTAAGTAGTCTTATTGATATGTTCGTTAATTAAAAAGTGTAGATGTCCCGTTGAATTAAATATGCTGTTGGGTACATTTAATAGCTAATTTTAATTCTTTCGTTAAATTAAATTTTTAAGGTATGTTTGGTAGTTGTGGAGAGTAACGGCAGGAGATATTGTGTGCGAGGATGGCGTTGCAGAGACAGAAAATTTGCTCGCCAAATTCTGTAGCTAATCAGTAAATTTGCTTATTAAGAGCACACGACCTGAGTCTTTGGTGCATATATGATGCATTCTGACGAGAGCTTAGTGTAGACGATGTGACATCACTTGTGCGGCTCGAACACGTACAACAACACTAGCTAAATTTGAAAGTAAATGTAAAGAAGGCTTTATTTTTGCAAATGACATATAACTAGTCATATATTGGAAGTGTAAAATCGCATTACAGCCCACAGAGCTGGCGGAAAAGGCGTACCGTAAATCTTTGGATAATTTGATTGTAAATTAATATTTATATCCAGTAATTTCGTTCTTTGTTTTTGCTACAGCTTGAACCTCCTCGAGTATTCACCATGATTAGAATGAACAGTAGCACGTTCAAATAGAGGGAGATCAACTCTAATAACAGCAGAAGAAAGAATATAAAATATCTCAAACATTATAAAGACCACTGAACTGTGTATCAAGTGATATATGTTGAGTAAAGAAGAAAGTGAAGTGTACAAGATAAACAAGTTTATGTTTTCTTCATCTTATCGTTTACATATGTTATTCATGTTTGTTACAGCCTGCAATCTGATGATAAGAAATACTTATTTAAGATATTCCGGGTACTTCACTGAGCTATCACAGAAGTGCATCGACCCCTTGTTCAAGACGTCTTCGATGGCGAATCTTACACAGAGCAAAATTATTCAGACAACCCCAATGCAATGTACAGCAAACTCTCTAATATGACCGATGCTGTATAGTAACGATACGGTAATTATATTTTTTTTAAATTTATTTCTGGTTTACATTAATATGCTTGATTTAATAGAAAATAATGAAGAAAAATATAGACCAGCAAATCATGGAATTCGCCTCGATTACATACTAAAAACCGATTTTTTTTTACGTATTGTTGCCTTCTACTGAAACTGGGTGAAATCTTATCTTAATAAATCTTAAATTGTATTCTTGTGCATGTTTTGCTTACATATATATATCTAGCAGTAATTTGATCAGGTAATATAATTATAATGTCTTTGTTGTGACAGGACCAGGTGTTCAAGATGCA
>JAQQZZ010136123.1:0-13453 GCA_030265115.1 Mopalia vespertina | reverse complement strand
AACCACCCTCGACACCACTGGCAACAAACAAAGACAAGACGGGACAAATACAGGACGCAATACAGACACCACAAACACATCGCCTTCCTATTCCCCTTTAGCTCTGAGAGCACCAGGGTAACATGAAGCTCCCTCCAACCAACCGCTTATCAGTTAGCAGACTGAACACTTGTATACAGACAGACATACTGTTGGACTACCTTTCTTAGAACCAAATTCCCTATCCGTAATAAATAAACCTACTTTACAACTAAATTCCCTATTCGTCAACAGAAAGACCTTGTCTACTTGGGGAACTTCCAGTCAATTAATACTAAGATTTTCTTGCAGCAAGGCCCTCGTGGAGAGTTTAATAAGCCCGACTTTTAAAACATATTACGTGGCAATGTTGGCAACTTTACTACTAACTGCCACAAAGAGTAGCCAACCAAGAGACCAGGTCATATCTATAGAACCGTCATAATCACTCAATGTATCCTTACGCTTGGGTGAATTGTACTTCTGCATGAATACCTTTAGATTAATAAACTGCATTCATGTTCCACACAAAAAACTGCCTTTCTCAGGTGTGAACTGAAAGTTTCGTTGGTGAAAAAAATCCCATATGTTAATAGCCTATACTAGACGATACGGACTTACACTGGAAAGTGATATACATCATATTAACATAAACTTCATTATATATTTATGATTTATATTTATATCTTGATAATACAAGCCCCAGTATAGGGGAAAAGCATTGACTATTAGATCAAAGGCAGGTTTATTGAACTATTTAACCCCAGGCACTATCCCCAGGTTCAGTGATTATTAACAAATACACATAATGTATTCTGAAACAATTCAACATTAATTCAATCGGGTTTTTTTTTTTTTTTTTTGCTCCATTTTATTTTCTTCCCAGTTGTTTAAAGCAGATCACCCCGCAAATTGGTCCCATGGTATATATAAAACTAAGGGGGAAATCACGAAATTCGAGATTTGCTTGATAACTATTTAAACCTAGTCAGTCATATAGACATTGAAGTTTCTTCGTTATTTTTGGATTACGGAAATACTTTTAATTTTCACTTTCTAAAAGACACAAAAACCAATCATTGAAGATTGTTATTTCATTAAGTGTATTCCACAATTAATGCCGTCTCTATATCGAACGTGGGGAACGTATGACAGTAGTAATATCCATACGACACGACATGCAAAATGCTGAGGTCGGAGAGAATTGGTCCTTCAAACAGGGGGGGGGATATAACAAGTGAGTGCCATAAATTTAGATTATGTTTGATAATTTCATACAAGTTAAATTTGTTAAGTTGCCACCTGAAACAAAATGCTGCATATTACAAAATGTTCATGGGGGTATCCAAGTTTGACCTTACCTCTCTTCTACGAGGAGGTGAGAATGTAAATGACTGTTAACATTAACATTAACATTTTTACCTCCTCATAGAGGAGAGGTTTGTTTTATTTGTTTCCACCCCTTTAACTGTTTTAAAGCATGGGTAGAGAACAAAGAAGGTAGACTTATTGGATTGTGCACATCAGTTTTGAAACCAATGGTTGCCTGAGTGTTTGGCTAGTATTCAATAACTTGCTGGAGACATTAAGGCCAGATTGTTGTATGGTGGATAGTTCATGCCATATTTCATGAAATTGACCATTACCCAATAAATCTTCATGTTAATTCACGTCAAAAACCGTACACCTTATAATAAACCGATAAAGATGAATTGTGGTGAATATTTATATTATATCTAGAGTTATAGGGATGGAATAATTTGGGATGAAAATTCTACCAGATAATAAAATAAACAAGAAGAAATTATGAACTAGCCACACACTCAAAGTATCAGGTCTCAAAACTGCGATGTTCAATCTACATGTACCTCACTTTATAATTAATATTTTTATTTATTTTGTTTTCTTCACTTTCAAGTCCTGACCCACAGTGCAAACTAAATTGAGCATATTGTTTAACAAAAGTCACTTGTGAAACTGGTTCAGCAAATCTACATTCCCTCGTTTGAGGATATGGTTACTGAAATTACAAGCCAAAAAACAGAAAAATCTTTTGAAATAAGAGCAGAATCCAAACCAGTTATCAAACCAAGCACTTGATAATAAATAACAATGTTAATGTTTCAGCAGGAGGCCCACACAGCATCGTCTTCTTATATTCTCGACAGTTGATGGAACAAATTTGATGGAAGAATTGCCTCCAGTTTTTCCAAAATGTAACTGATAGGAAGGTACACCCAGCTGAGAACCTGGAGTAGAGAAGAAAACAGACAATTTCATTGGTTGATTGATTGATTAGTATTTTATGACACATTCAGCAGTTTTTCTGCTACGTTGGGGAGAGACAATTTGAAAAGCATTTTTATTTATAATTTTTGTTGAAAATCTGATTGGCTCAGTTTTTTTTCATGACCCCCATGAAAACAGAATTCATGTGGTCATTGAAATGAAATATATTATTATTATCATTATTTTAATGTGATATGGCAAAGCCCGTTTATTTGTTTTCTTGTTCTTTGTTTTGTATTTTCGCTTGTTCTTTTATCAAACTGAAACAAATATTCTTCATGAAAATTAGAAATAAAACAGTTTTTCACAAAGTTTTTTCATGGAAGTTAAAACAGAAAAAAATTGGTTCTTTTGAAAAAAAATAAAATATTTTCTTTTATTTAATAGACAAAAAGAAAATTTGAAATGTTTAAATGATGGAAAGTGAAGTTGGTTTCATGAAAAATAAATTTTGAACTTTGGTTATAGAAGAAACGAAAAAAAAGTTTTCCATATTTAAATGGAAAAAAAGTTGCTTTCTTTTACATGAAAGTGGAAGCAAAGAATTTTTTTTATGAAAGTGGAAACAAAATTTTATCTTACATTATAAAATAACAAAAAACAAATAAGATCGTCTGTTATGGAGGATTCGTTTGTTTTATTAGTGTTTTAACTCAAGGGTATTTCACTTTTATGACAAGAGATTGCCCATTTCTCACTCAGCACTACTTAAATATGGTGGAAAACTAGGAGGAACAGCCCGGTGATTGCTGAAGCCACTTCACATGACTCACTCCATGTACCTGATGGTCGACACAGGGACTTGAACCCATGAGCGCTATACAAAGTAGGTTCAGTAGGCCAACAAATTACCCCCAAAGCCTCAGCAGGGGGCCAGGTCTGTCGTGAAACATTGCAAGTTTGATTGGGGTTTCACGGCATACTTAAGGCACATTTTCAGTCACATGACGGCATGCAAGCCCAAAGGGTGAAGGAAATCACCCTCGACACCACTGGCAACAAACGAAGACAAGACAGGACAATCACAAAACATTTTACAAAGACAATGACATCACAAACAGATCAGCTTCTTGTTGCCCCTTAGCTCTGAAGTTACCAGAGCAACAAGAAGCTCCCTCCCAATCCTCTGGTGCTATAAAAGACGATACAAAAATAATTTAATTGTCAGACGGGTAAATGAAAACATTAGAAAGTAAATGATTTCTTTATGAATATGAAAACTAGAATATGAGTGAGATACTTACTGTCTTTGCTATAAACCCCATAGGTTCCGGATACTGGTGAGTAAGAAGAGCTAAGAGAGCCGTAAAAGAACAGAGACCAGCTGTGAATAAAATAAAAAACGGCAACTCCTTCTTTGGGTAAACTGATACTTCGTGAAACGCTGTAACACAGAAAGAAAACTGCCATTAGATGTCTTATAGAATCAGATTTTGGATTATAGGAAAGAAAATTATCTGTAAGTTAGTTTGTTTGATTTATGTTAAATTTTATCCTCAGGGGGTTCTTTTATATGCTGACTGATTGTCCACTTCTTTCTATGCCTTATTTAATATGTTGGAAAGTCGAAAGCAAAACCATATCGACAAAATAGTTTTACACGCACAATTTAAAAATCTTTTGTAAAAGACAATTGAGAGTATCAACATTTCATAAGAAAATTAAAGAATTAAAAATAAAATTTTAAATGCACAATTTAAAAATCCTTTGTAGAAGACAATTGAGTTTGTATGAACATTTCACAAGAAAATCAAAATTGCAAAATGAGTATAATCCTCTCTCTAAATGCATTATGGCTGTTTGTTAGAATAGGGTTTTATACTGGCTACTGAACTCATATAACCACATAGCAATGAAATAGAAAAAAAAACACACTTGTCACTGACAACAGCTTTGACAGGACATCTTCGTTTAAATTAGAGACCCGTCCACCTTTCATTTGCGACAGGCAGATTTCAAAAACTGGTTAAAATGACAGGTAGAAATTCTAGATTTTAACATAGGCAAATTAGGAAAATTGACAATTTGGACGGGATAATTATTTAAAAAAGCGGATTTCGGACAGGCAGATCTTCAATCCTACCTCAGACACTGTAAGACATTCATCAGGTGCAAAAATAAAAACCTGTGAGATAACCATAGCAACAAGCCATGTAATGGGTATGATTTGTTATTCAGGGTGGAATCCTGGCATATACTCACAAGGCAGTAGTTCCCTGTCTGCCGTCTCTGTGGATGTGGGATATGGATAAAATAGGTGACCCTTCTCCAGAGGGTACGGAATCATCCGAAATGCTACAATAACAAAACAAAACACCTCTAACTAAACTGTTTGATTGACATTTAATGTCCTGCTTAATTAAGCAGGCCAGGGCCCATATTCATAAAACTACTTAAGTTTTGCTTAAAATTAAGCAATATTTAGCCAAATTGAAGATTTCCATTTCCCCATGAAGAAAATAAAATTTGAAATAATTAAGCGCACATTTTATCAATTTCACTTAAAATCTTTCATTTGAGATCATAAAAATTTCAACAAAATTGTGTTCTTGACCTAAAATGATGTTTCTTAACTTTAAGAAATACTTAAGTACCATTACAAATACGGGCCCTCTGCTGTAGGGCAAAAAGGACAGAACCGGGTCTCCCCATGGTTATTCAAACTTAATTTAGGAGGGCCGATTTAAAGGTTTCCCAAATTGTTTGCAGTCTTCGTCTGAATTTGCAATCTTGCAACTGACTTTGACAAATTTTGTCATCTGATAATCAATGAAGATTGTATTTTCAAGCAATTAATGATTTTGCTTTATTTTTCACAAAGGCAAATTTATGTATTTGAAAAATCAGCAAACCAGGGGAAAATGCAAATGTGGATTATCTCACAAAATTTTAGAGGACCGATTTTAATGTTATGCCGCAAAAGATTAAAGCACAGCCCTGATTAAGGGTTTTTCAGTATTATGATGGAGATTTACTACAGCAGTGTATTAAGCCACCCTGAGACAATCATAAAATGTGTTTGTTTGTTCTTATAATTGGGGTTTAACGTCCTACTCAAGAGTATTTCATTTATATGACGATGAAGTGTCTACTTCATGCTGTTCTTTGCCTTATTATGGTGGAAAACTAACAGGAAACCTCCACGATTGCCGAGCCACATGTGACTCACACATATACCTGATGGTATGTCATAGAAAAGAAACAATTATTTTGACAGGATTTTCATGAACAATAGTATATTTTTATGAGAGATAAACAAGATGGCACAAAATGTCCACCGTACAATTCAATGACCAAATTTGCTTTAAAAAAGATATTTAAAGTTGCCTGTTTTTGAAACTGTTCTGTTATTTAACAGCACTCTATTATTTGTTTGTTTTCTTCTCTCTTCAGATGCCAGACATTACATCACATTAAAAAAATTAAAACTGTTAAGCAACAGATATCTACTCAGTTACTTTAATTCTCTGTTTCTCCCCGTTTAAGATCTCTGATTAAATACTAGATTAAGACCTAAATATTTTAAAACATAAATCGGACTTACTGCCCTCCCATGTACAGTGCAATAAGTTTAATGCCCCATCCACACGTTTCCAATGTTGTAGATGGAAGAATGAATATGCCACGGCTTCACTATCGCCTCTCTTTAACAGATGTTCAGCGGGTAGTATTAGACTTTTGATTTCTAACAGATACTGAAAGTGAAAGTAGAAACATAAAATAAAACCTATTTAGTCGATTTACAAAAAAAATTATTGGAACAAATTATTGATACCGACATGTCATTTGTTTGTTTGTTTGATTGGAGTTTAATACCATGTGTTAGGTTATCTTCACTTATATGACGATGTGCCAGCCCAATGGATGAAGGAAACCACCCTCGACACACTGGCAACAAACAAAGACAGGACGGGACAAATATAGGAAAATAACAGGATGCAATACAGACACCACAAACAGATCGGCTTCTTGTTCCCCTTTAGCTCTAAGAGCACTAGGGCAACATGAAGCTCCCTCCAACCACCCGCCAATGGGTGAAAGAAATATTCTTAGACACCACCGGCAACGAATAAAGACAAGACAGGACAATCGCAGGACACAATACAAATACATCACAAACAGATCAGAATCACGAACACAAAGATAAGAGTTACTTTTTGATAAGGATTCTAGTGCCTGTATAAAAACTGACAATCTTTTATGAAAATAATATATAAAGCAGCATTTTTTAGTTCAAGGTCATTCTACTAAATAAACTAATTTATTTGGTGTTACAGAAATTACATTCTGAAAAACAAAACACCGAAAAAATACCATATATATTTTTTTGTCAACCTTAATTAAATTTACAATAAGTTCTAACATTATACTCACACCTCAAAACTAATGTTAAGTATTTGCAGTCCTGAGTATCCAAGCTTTTCAAAAATATATACTTTCTTATATTTCCAACCTATATTCTGCATGATAATGGGCTTTCAAAAAATATTTTCCTTAAAATCAAACAGAGGGTCCACCGAAACCTTAAGATTGATTGATTGATTGGTGTTTAACGCCGTGCTTAAGGGTATTTCACTTATATGACACTAGCACAAGCATGATGTGAAGCATTTCCATAATGTTGGAAAGTAAATTTTCCTCCAGTGCAAAGTAAAGACCGCACTGCAACTCTTCAAACAAACTGCCAATAGCCAGAGGGCCCAAAACCTTACGATAATGACTGATCTACCTATAGGACTGTAACTTGGTAAATGAAAAAAACTAATTAATTTAATGCATAAGGGAAATGTTGATTGATTGATTGATTAATAGATCACTTGGTGTTTTACACCATGCTTTTCGGTATTTCTCACATATGAGGGTGGTGTATTTCAACACGAATTGACACTAGCACAACCATAAAATGTGAAGTGATTTGATAAAGTTGGAAAGTTAATCTTCCCCCAGTGCTTAGTAAAACAGTATTGCTACTCTACAAACAAAAGCTGAAGGGCATAAGGGAAACAAAGTGAAAGAAGAAAAATAGCATTCAATACACAAACCGTTAAAACTTTAGAAAACATTTCTTACTTTAGGTACGTGAGGGTTAAACTCCACTGCTCTGTGTATAGCCTCTACAGCAGTCATTTCTGCTGTACTCAGGCCTCGTTTAGAGGCTATATCTGGAGAAAATCTGTTTAAAAAAATATATATATGTGAAAATAATACAATGTTACTTCTTTGATGAACTTTCACCTCTTGGACTTTTTATTTGTTTAGAGGCTATATCTGGAGAAAATCTGTTAAAAAAAAAGTATATATGAAAATAATACAATGTTACTTCTTTGATGAACTTTCACCTCTTGGACTTTTTATTTGTTTAGAGGCTATATCTGCAGAAAATCTGTTAAATAAAATTTATCAATGAAAATAGTACACTGTTTGTTACATCTTTGATTAAATTTCAACTCTTTGTTTGTTTATTTATTTATTTATTTATTTATTCGGAGTTTAACATCTTTTTTAAGGCACGTTCTCTGGGTTGGATTTGTAGTTATGACTTAAAGGAATCCCCTTTATTTGCAGCATTGTGATTGGTCGATACATAACTAAGAAACAATCGACCAATCAAAACTCAGCAAATAAGGGGAATCCCCTGAAATTGTTACTATAAATGCACCTTTATGGTTGTTTCCCTCATAGAAGGATGTGTAAGCCCAATGGACGAAGGAAATCACCGGCACCAAAGACAAGAGAGGACAATCACAAGATCCAATACAAACCAACCACAAATAGATTGACTTCGTGTTGTAAGCTCACCCCCAACTGCCTGCTCCATCAGGGTGGGTGCGAATAGTTGGAGGGCTGGAAGGGTTCTCTCATATTGGTAGGTTAATTTGTTTAGAGTTTAATGCCATACTTAAGGTTATTTCACTCATATGACAGCACGCCTGTCCAATGGGAGAAGGAAAACAAACAAAGACAAGACAGGACAATCCCAGGACATAATACAAAGACTTCACAAACAGATCAGTTTCATGTTGCCTCTTAAGTCTTAGAGCAGCTGGGCAACAGGAAGCTCCCTCCCAACTCTGTCCTCATATTAGCAGGCAACACGAAATCGATCTGTTTGTGATGTCTTTGTAATATGTCTTGTGATTGTACCATCTTGGTTTGTTTATTATTGGCACCAAGGGTGGCTACCTTCACAAATTGGGCAGGAATTCCTCCAAACAGTGAAATTACCTTACATTAGTGTAAAAAACGAACGAACGAACGAATCAATTAAACCACCTTTAAGAGGCACATACTTATTTCACATACGTTAGTTTTCATGTTTCAATCATACATTCACAGAATTCACTTACGGATTATTTTTATTTTAGCGTAAAACTCAAAACTACTTCACGCTAGCACAGAATTAAAATAGATTTAAATTATTATTATAACTATATACTATACTTTATAATTTCATGTTAATAAATTGGTAACTTTGTAAGTAAAAAAAAAATTAAATTCCAGTTAATCAATAAATTAAAATCTAGTTTTTAATATTTTTCACTATTATTTTTCTATGGTAATTGTAATTAAAAAACATGTGAAATATTTTACAAAACTTCTTCACTTTGGTCAAAGTTTACTTTCTGAATTTGGATGCTACACTACAAACTTTTCTACCAAATCTTGTTTACCTACCTACTTTAACTAAGACAGTATCATACCAATTGCAGTTACTACCAACAACCTCTTTGTTTATTTTCCTGGCAGCGAAAACAACAATCGACAAAATACTTTAGGCTCAGCATATTTGTTAAGAGGTGAAGAAATGTAGTGAATTTATTTATTTATTGTACACTCACTTGTCAGCGACAGCTCTGGCTTTGAGGAGCGCAGCAGTATAACAAATCGTGGCAGACTTCGGCAAACTGATATCTGAAATCGGACAAATAAATTCCCATGAGGCCATGTGTGTCAAAAATAAATACAAAAATAAACGATGAACAGGAACTGGAAATAAAACAATCATAACTGTTTAACAAATTTCTGCAAGCTGATAATGTAAAGAGACGATGTGATTTCACTACGATTGACTAACTGACTGATAGATCTTTAATGGATAGGGTAGATGGGATAGAACAAGGTTTCCAGATTTTATTCCGGCCTTTGAATAACTTTTAGAAATACAATTAATGTCTTATGCATTAGCTAATTTAAATATATAATTAAAAAAATAATAAATACATTTTTTTTAAAAAAGTAAATAAATAAATAAAAAATAAAAAAAATAAAATAAAATTAAAATAAGACCGTGCTCATGGATATTTGGCAGCGATGTACTCGCGCAATAAATAGTCACACAAACACAACTTAAAAATGTGTTTTTATCTGTTGATAAATTAATGTTCCTCCAATGCTAAGTAAAGACAATGTGAAACGCCCAGCCCGTAATGTCTTAAGACAAGAATCACAAGAATTTTTATAATTTAAACAGGAAGAAGTGAGCCTACATATAAATAGTCTGCAATCAGCAGTTTTGAAAAATGGTGTTCAAAGTTGGTGGATAGCTTTTTTAATCCTGTTAGAGCCAATTTAGTAACTGACTTGGTAACTGAAGTATGGTGGACATTCCATGCCATATTATTTCTGTGTCTATAACATTGACAGCCATTCATTAAATTTTCACAATAATGGCCACCAAAACAGTATGCCTCCTAATTAAAAGACCAATCTTTACGTGAAATGATTTCTGTGATTACTTATTAAATAGTTTTCAATGTTCGAGAGAGAGGACTGATAAGGCTTGAACAGGAACAGTTCACTATACAGGAGTTACCGAGTCTGGGGCCGGTTGCTTGAAGCGCTATTATATTTAATCCGCTATTAGATGACATCACGCCATGCTGAAGGTCTATCTCTAACCCGGTATTAGCGATTTAATCCGGTGTTAGCGGCTTATCGTCTTTCGAGCCACTGGCCCCTGGTGTCAAATCATCTTTAACGCGACTATGAACGTTATCCATACAATCCGAATAAAATTTCTCATTTTTCACGGCTGCTCACTTCATTTGTGAGTTTTCTTCCCCTTAAACTGTCGACAATGCTCAGTGTAGATGCTTACACAATTTTCCAGTCAATTAACAGTATATGAATCTACACTCAAACATCACCCACTATTAAAAACGAAGAAGGGGTACAAAATACAGTTGAATCTTGTTTTACATATTTACTCATCAAACTTTTAAATGCCAGTCTGGCTCAAAGAATGAATATTTTAGTAGGCAGATCTAGAGTAAAGTCGCTACCTGCAGAAGAAAGATGTGATTGTGTGATAGTAAATAATTAGGAGGTGGCTGGTACATGAGGCTCAAGTGTTAGTAATTGAGATGGGTGACAGGTGCTCTGAGTGCTGAGTGATTGACACCTTGTCAGTATCAATGTGCTATAGACATCCCCAGACAAGCTCTTAGGTGATGATACTACATTGGATAGATTACAATAACAGTGGTGGACCGAGATGGGGGGTGGTACAGGGGAAGTGCCCCACCCCATCGTTACAAATCACATCTGGGGTAAAGTGAGTTGGATACTGATCCACTGACTGCCAACACGCTCACCAAGAGCTGCTGATGCCAAATGGGATGTATTACAAAACTGTGTTATTCCCAACGGTCTAGACTCTAAAACTAGACGAGGTGCGTTATTAGTTTACTAGGTAGTATGTAAGTCCTTGCCTTTTCTGATACAATTCTATACCACAGGAATCTACTGCAAAGCCGTGTTATCCTAGGATATAGACAACAAACTTTGTTGGTGGGCATGGGTAGTTAGGGTGGGGTATGGGGAGGTATACTCTTCCCTCCTTTCTATATATTGAATTTGATACCACACTGAACCATTACAAAAGCCTGTTTATCTAAGATATAGACAACAAACTGTGCTGGTTGGGTAAGGGTGGGGAACATGACCCCCTGTCCCGATAAAAAAGTTGATACAGTTAAGTATCTATTACCATTTAATTTCGTAGATATCTGACGCTTCATTCATTGCTGGTGGGCATACCATGTACAATGGGTGGGATTCATGAAGCAGATCATAACCAAGGCCTCTGCTACACACGTACAACCCCATTACCTTGCATAAAATTTAACATAACAGCCTGTGCTGTTGGGGAGAGCAGACCGAACGGGTTCCTCCTATGTTATCCAAACTGTTTTAAGAAAGACTGATTCATAAGTTTCCCAAAACGTTCAAATTGTTGTCTCAAATTATGCTTTGCAACACATTTTGACAATTTTGCTGATCCAAATATAAAATTAAGCTGGTATTGAAAAGTTATTTTGCATAAGTTGCAACTCAAACAATGAAATATAAAAATGTTATTTTGTTTGATTGGGGTTATTTCACTCATACGATGGTGTGCCAGCCCAATGGTTGATGGGAAACCAAACTAGACAATCAAGGGACCCCAAATCAATCATCAGATCAGCCACTTGTTGCCCATTAGCTCGGAGAGCACCAAGGCAACTGGGCACCCTTCCCCAATTCTTCTGAAGTAACATTATAGGAGAGCAATGCATACAGGGCCCAGTTCCTCAAAACCAAGACTAGTCGCTTATAGCAGATTAAGGCACTAATCCTGGATTAGAGATAGGTTTAACATAGAGTGACGTCCTCTAATCTAGGTTTAAATTTAATAGTGATTTGAACAATTAATCCTATTATTTGAAAACAAGTTAATCCTTTAATTCACAGTATATGTATATGAGCACCAAACCTAAATCAGACCAGTTCCTCCCCACTCTCTGAATAATATTTTAACAGTGTACCAGTGCAAACCAGTTAAACCTCAGTTCAAGCACCAAGATTTGTCAAGACGTACAATCAACACAGACACTAGCTTATTGGGTGTAGCTCGACTGTCAGCAGTAATATGCTAGGATGTTCGCCAAGTCTAGATACGGATCAGACTAGACAGTTTAAAATGAATTCTACATCTCTACCACAGTATCAGTGTCATATCTGCTGCGAAGTATTTGTAGCCGTTGCCAAAGGTACAATAAATATATACGCAGTTTAGAACACAGACTGACTTCATATTTTAAAACTGCACTGTCTAAATGAATCCAGAAAAAAGCTAAGGAAAGATATTTGAACCAAGAGCACAAAAAAGCAAAGTCATTAGCTTAGATAACAAGGCAATTGGTACTGAGTGATGGATTGTTGATGGACTGACTGACTAATTGATTAATTGGTGTTTAACACTGTACTCAAGGTTATTTTCCCAATCCTGAACAACCACATTATCATAATAATTCAACGTGAACAAAGTCCTTAAACATATAGTGTATTCCAATTTTTGAAGGGTTAAAATGCCCAGAAAACATTAGGATTTATTGATTGGTGTTTTAGGCCATGCTTAAGGGTATTTCACTTATATGCTGTGGTGTATTCCAACAACAATTGACACTAGCACAACCAAAATGTGAAGTTTTCTCATAATGTTGGAGTTTAATTTTTCTCCAGTGCTAAGTAAAGACAGCATTGCAACTCTTCAAACAAACTGCCCGTAGCCAGAGGGTGAAAACATAAGGAAAAACTTCATTCAATGCAAACGTGATCTGTAATTTGGCATCTGGAACCTATATTCATGATTTTTGTTGTTAAAACTGTTGTCATAGGGTCATTTCCCATATGGATTTCACAGCCCTTCAATCACATCATTTATTTTCTCATTTGTTTACAATTATTTGTTTTAAGTCAATAGTCATTACAGTATTTAAAAAAAAATTAATTTGACAAAATTACAATAAAAGAATTATATATGTCTCACAGGAATAATAATATATTAATAAAACTTAAAAAATAATTTAGTCTAATTACAATAAATATACATGCTATTTACAGACGAAACACAAGTATATTTTAATGTGTAACTTTATTTTTAACTCTCTTTTGTTCTTTTATAATTAATATTGATGAATGGATTCCTTGTCTTGAGATATTAATTGTGTTTTAATGCCATGCTTAACTCTTTGCCTCCGGAATATGTTTGTCACAAATTGACCTATTTCGACGGAATAGGTTTTCAGAAAATAGCCATAGGTATAGAAAAGTATATATTTTCTTGATCAGGAATACTTTATCTATCTCACAAGGTTATAATATC